>CM071623.1:4742859-4844249 GCA_036365135.1 Miichthys miiuy | reverse complement strand
TCTTCTCACCTCAGTCTGAGTTTTGGTCTATAGTCTCATGTTGTGAGGGCGGTGCTGGATGGTGGTGAATGGTCCATCCTCCACATTGGAGATTTCATATCACAAGATTTCTGTCCTACTAACAAGCAGAAATCTTTGTGAAATGAATATCTTCTTCTTCTCTTCACCTCTCTGCTGGCTGGACTGTCTGAATGTCAGTCCACAGTGCAGGGCTTATCAAAGCTCCTCTCAGAATGTTCTGTCACTGAATTCTGACTTCTGAATCTGGAATTCCACACAGCGCGCGCACACATACTAGCAACAATGGATTCAAATCTTAAAACAAAAGTCTGTTTTCTACAGATAAGATCATTTCATTTTACTATAATTGTTCGTTTATGACTCTATGTGACAAATCAATAAATAATAAGATAATTTTATCACTTCAAGTGTTTTAATGGAAGATTATGCAGCGCGAGCAACTGTTGTTTTAAGTGACCAAACACACACTGTACACACCAGTCATCATACAAGCGCTAAAATAAGATGACTAAATAAAACATTGAATTAAAACGTTGCAGGCCTGAAGCAAAGCTCGTGACTGCAGGAGACCAAACTTTGTGTTCACTTCACTCAAAGCTAGCCAGTAGCTGTTTGACACTTACAGCAACATTTCGTCAAAAATGTAGACATTTAGAGTGTAATACCACCGCTTTAAATGTGGACAGCTCTACGTATTTATTAGTCATATTAATGTCGATCAAAACCTAGCTAGTCAACAACTTTGCTAATAGTCTAACATGGAAGCAAGTACAACATAGCAGCCAGCTAATATTACTTACTAGTCCAACAGCAGTCAGTGCAGCTCAGTGTCCTTTAAAAAAGTCAGTCCCACATTTATCTTTGTCTGGTAGACTCTTGCTCGGTCACTTTCTCACTCAGTTTCTTCCGTCAACGTCCAAAATGTCAGTGAGACAAACTGTCGCGTTCCCCTCGTGCAGCTCGGCTAACAAACTAAGCTAACGATGGATGTATGGATGGATACCTTGCACCACCTCAGAAAATATTCGTCTCTCCAAGTCACACCATCCTGACAGCGAGGCTGGCCCTGTTCAGATACAAACAGTCCATAAGAGGCTTCCTGATCAGAACCAGAGCTACTTGGGTTCAAAAGAGGTTCTCTGTCTTTTTACCTCCTCTTACTAGCATCACATTTAGCTCAGAGCTAATCATGATGTATGCACGCTACCTGCATGACTGTGACTACAGAGCAGCCTGACACAGAATATGACAGGAAATGCTAAACTTATTTGAAGTTACACTCCTGCGATCTCATAGTTGATATTTTCATCCAAAACAAAGTATTAAGGTAGTATCAAATGTTTCTGTATTCATTTATTTCATCAAAACAATATATCTTTACCCAGGGGAGCTTGTCCCACAGTTGGTTGTAACCCGTTCTCATTCCCAACGCGTAAAATACAGACGATTTGTCACGCCCCTAGACGTCTGATACTGACGCAAAAGTTACCCTTCCGCGTCTGTATAAAACGCTCTGGGTTCTCAATTGACACCAATATAAACCCGTTTGCGGCGGTAAGAGACACTTAGAGCAGAGCTACAGCCGTCCATTCACTCCAATAATAACCCGATCGCGGTGATACATGACGCTGCGAGCTACAATCTGATTGGAGAACCGAGGACTCTCTGCCCGGAAGTATTTTTTCACTATTAAGGTTTTCTTTTAATGACATCGTCAACATTTCTCAACACAAACACGCCAAAGTGTCACTGATAATTCAACAATAAGATAGCTCCATGTTATTCCCCTCAGTATGATTTTTTTCTCCTTCGATTCTGAGAAATAAAGTTTTATTCGTATGTTTTGGATAGCGGAAAGGCCTACACTACCCATAATCCTCGACCACCTAGGCGTCTGATACCATAGACGTATATAGATATGGAGATGGGATGATATGATGATGATGATGATCATATGGAAATGAGATGATATGATGATGATGATGATGATATGGAGATGGGATGATATGATGATGATGATGATGATGATGATATGGAGATGGGATGATATGATGATGATGATGATGATGATGATGATGATGATGATGATGATGATGATGATGATATGGAGATGGGATGATATGATGATGATGATGATGATGATGATGATGATGATGATGATGATATGGAGATGGGATGATATGATGATGATGATGATGATATGGAGATGGGATGATATGATGACGATGATGATGATGATATGGAGATGGGATGATATGATGATGATGATGATGATGATATGGAGATGGGATGATATGATGATGATGATGATGATGATGATGATGATGATGATGATGATATGGAGATGGGATGATATGATGATGATATGGAGATGGTTTGATATGATGATGATGATGATGATGATATGGAGATGGGATGATATGATGATGATATGGAGATGAGATGATATAATGGAGTAAACAAAATCAAGCAGTATGAATGACTTGTACATTAATTTATTGAAATCCTTTTTGCTTAACCATAAAAACTGTAATACGTATATAAGACTGAACAGCTCCAAATGTGCAATGGTCTCTGCATATAAACATGACAGATGACATATTAAAAGAGGCAGAAACATAAACATGAACTCCAGCTGGTACTGGTGTAGTAACTTCCTTTTTGGCTCCTACACATATTACTGCTTACCACAATCATCTCACACAGCTAGAATCTTGTCATCTAGCTGCTGTTACGATGTTACTTACTTTACGTGCAGTATTACTGTAACTTTAGCACTATATTATAATAGCCTAGTCACTTTTATAGTGGTGATGATGCATATGAGACTGTTCATTGATATGCAACAATTGTTGATCTATCAGATTCATGGATGTTTTATGTACTTAAGCCACAGTTATAGACTGAAACAGAGACTGACACTGACTGGTCAGTCAACAGGTAATAAAGTGTATCATATAATAACAATATTTCCATGTTAGACAAAATATATCTTACTTTTTAGCACGCGCTTGTACAACTTTATGAGGATCTCATGTACCCCCCCCCCCCTTCTGCTGGATCCACATGGTGTATAACCACCCTGACCATTTGGCCTTTCCAGTCATGATGGCTCAGGAAAAGAATAGGTTGGTAGCCCAGGGCATGCAGTTTTAAAACCTGCAAGAACAATAAAGAAAACTTTATGCATCCAGACTAGTTTGACAAATTACAGGAGAAGAAAGTGTGATACAATGTAGGCACATATAGGCCAGAATACACTCAAGAGGTACCTTGAGTACCAGCATGCACCTGGGTGGGCCTATGGTTTTTTTTACCAGGACAAAGGAGGCAGCAGCAGCCATGATTTTCTTTGTTCTTTTGTTTGTTTTATTATTCAGGATTCAGCTTGGACATTCATCTTCTTTAGCCTGCGTTAAACCACATTCCCATGGTGCATCAGTGGCCTTTTGATTTTGTTTGGTTTAAAGATTAATGTGTTTTTTTATGGACAAATGGCCACTAAAAGTCAAATGAAACTACAGTGACGGAACAGCCCGAGGGACAATTTTGTTTTCAGAAATGCGACAGGAACGTTTTCCTCGGAACACATTAGCCAATCAGAGCCAGAGGGAGGCGGGTCATGACTTCACCATCCTTGGAAAAAAAACTTGGCGACCGGAAACAGGTAACCGGAACAGATCCTGACACAGTTTGGACTCTGCAGCCGAACTCATTCAGAACTCTGTGTATACACGAGCTGTCCCGCGTTACATAACCGGAGGTTTTCACTTTGAAGTGCAGCGGAATGCCGATAGGCGGGGACGGTGGAGGTTTCAGTCGCTCATATTCGTCAGAGGATATGGACGATACAGAACCTGCTTCTGTGAGAGGCGGGGGGCTGACGGGACGGCCGTTCACCGACCGGACCGGACCCAAACACTGGTCGGTCGTCGTGCTGTCAGTAGTCTGCTCTGCCGTAGCTGTGGCCGCCGTCGGTTGTCTCTGTGCGCTCATCTACCCGATACTCAAAGGTAAGCGTGTGTGTGTGTGTGTGTACTGCTACTTTTTTAATGTGACGTAGTTTTCTTAAACTTGTCTGTTCAGTACATGTCACGTGTTTCTGTCTTCACATCTATATATGATGTAAAACTCACCCACTCGCTGTAATTATAATACTAATGATTGTTGCATATATGAGCTGCAGTGTACAGTGAATATGAACAGAGTTGAATGATGGTGACTGTTTCAGAGCTGCGGACAGAGAGAGTGAGAGGTCAGGATGGGACGGAGGAGAGGATGATGGGTGAGTCTTCATCATCTCCATCATCTTTATGTATGAAGAGAACACGCAGCTCGTCATGTCCTTCTGACTGTTCTGTTTATTTGAAGTTATTCTGAATATCAAATAATCTGCAAATGATTGTCTCAGTTAATTGATATATTTTGTCTCTGAAATGTCACAAAATAATCTGACAGTTTAAATATCCGTATTCAGTTCATTAATAGAACATGAGGAGGAGCTGGAGTCTGTCTCTTTTGCTTAGAAAATGAAGACCATCCAGCATCATGGAGTGCTTTAATGCAGACGCTTTCATTTTCAGTGAGCTCTCCACGTTTTACCATTTTGAACAGGAATGAAGAATTTCAAACTGAATTCACCTTTTTATACCCAAATTTGAGCCGACTCACTGGACTTCTCTGAGAAGTCAGAAATGAATCAAGCATAACATTCAACCACTAAAACTAATTCTTCTGTTCAGGAGTGTAGTAAATAACTATAATTTGACATCTTAATCAAGAAATAATAATGCTTTAGTATTTTTTTTTTTTTAAATCTGAAAATTCATGGATAACAATGATTTGATTTTAGCATTAAAAATATCATTTTGGTTAAAGAGCAACATACTGCTGTATTAATGCTGTTAATTTAGGGCAGCTGTGGCATGAACTTTACGTTGGGTGGTGGTCTAATACATGTTAAGCACTGTATATCAGTCAGCTGATATTGGCCTATCACAGATATATCAGTATCAGACTTTATGTTATCAGATATGAGCCAAAATATTTGTTTTCTGGTATGCAGAAAAAATACTTGTGGTAAAATATTGATGTCACTTCACACGTTTATCCAACAGAGTGCACTGAGATTTACAACACTGTATATATTTACTATGATAAAGAATATTTAACTTCATTATTATTTAATGAAGTTATTTGTCAGCCATATCTGTCATTTTCCTCCTCTAAACACTGTATTGATCTCAAAAGTCCCATGGGTCAGACTCTATCTATCAGTGCTAGAAGCCTTTATTGTTGATATATCAGTTACCTCAGAGAACAGCAGCATGTAAGACGGAATGCAGGAAAACGTCATCATCACGTCATCTCTGAGTCAGGTTAAGGTAGAGTTTGGGTTGGGCTGTCCACAGTGAATGAAGTCATTGAATGTTGCAACAAAGATAGCTGTGTGTGTGTGTGTGTGTGTGTGTAGGTTTCTGGAGTATCCTGGTGCTGTCAGCATTAGTAGGATCTATCTGCTGTGTCTTCTCGTGGACTCTCACCTACTTTGACTCACACCAGCCTGGCATTGTGTTCCCAACACTGACACTGGACCACTTCAGGTAACACACCGCGTCACACCTGTATATCGCATTAGTATTTACCAACAACAGAACCAACACACTCACCTGCAGAGTGTAGGTGATGACATCAACATGTGTGTGTTTTCTTCCAGAGACGTATCTGACCATGGTTTCCACATGGGCTATGGTGTTGCTGTCCTTAATGGCATCACAGCCATGCTCACCGTTGCCTGGAGCCTCACTTGATGCACACGCACACACACCCTCAGTAGGAGTGCTCAGGTGAACAGACGTGGTACTGGGCAGTGAGCAGCCTTCAACAGTGTATCTGACTTTTGTAGAGGGATTGTGTCGAGAGAGGTGCACCTCTTACACGACATTAACATTAGTCTTCTTTCTACTGTTTCCACACAGAACTACAGTGACTTTGTGTTGTGCTGTTAGCGCTGTCAAAATAGATGTGACCACACAGCAGCAGACATCCAGTGCAGTCACTGATGGAGGACTGAAGCTGCTGCGTTCACATGCAGCTGATCCTGTACCTGTACAAACATGGAAGAGACTGTCCAACATATCTACACACATATCAGGTGTTCAGGCTAAAGTTCAGGCTTACACTTTGGAAGTTTTTTTTTTTTTGAATACTTCATCAACAAGGTTCAAGGTCATGTATATTTTACAAAATGTCCATCCAGAAGTGTGTGTGTCTTCCAAAATGTAAATGATTACTAGTATGTTATATGGAAATAAAGTGATATTGCCACCAGAAAAGTCTATTTATGTATTCAACAAAAGATAAATACTATTGAGACTGAAAATACAACAGCGAATGTCACTTTTGAAAACAACTTGCGAGGTACTTCACAAAACATTTGTCATTATGAATATGTGACTTTAAATTTGAAAATGTGACTTTAAACATTTGTTCGTCATCATTATCAGGTGGTTCAGTCTGACACAGTTCATCCTCATGGTGAGAAATTATTTTTCAAATATTTTCAAAGTTAGTCCATAACAAGCTTCTGAAAAGTTGTTCCTATAATGTAGACAGTCTGGTTCATTGTAATTCATGAAACATTATTGAAACAGATAAATCACATGCGGAGCTTCAGGTGCATCAGTTTCTTCAAGAAAAGTTTTACAATCATCAAAAAAAAAGTTTATTCTGGAAATTAAGGAATATGTTTTTCATCCTGCATCTCACTGAAATACTATTGCAGGTGTAAATAAGCCATATTGAAATGTTAGGCAGAGGACACTGTGGCCAGTAGATGGCAGCATTCTCTCATGGTTAACCATCAGACTCATCAGCCTGAATGATTCCACTGTTCTTACAATGATCATGTATAAATCTACTAAAGACTTCATTAAATTATTAAAATAATTTGATCTGGTATGTATATCTCTCTTATGTTGTTATGTTATGCTGTTGTTTAGGTTTACCCCTAAAATAAACTTTTTTGCCACACTTGAGTCAAAAGTTTACTTCTGGCAGTTTGGTGAATCTGGACCTGACCAAAGGACTTCTCTGGGATTCTGAGGTGTTTGGCTCACAGCATGGTGTCCTGTTGTGTAAGCTGAAGAGTGAGCCAAACCCAATATTAGGCTGTTGTTACCTTTCACGATAAGTGTGTAAATATAAGGTCACAGTGGGTCTTTAACTGAGGAGTCTCTCACCACAGACCAACAGAAAAACATATCAGTGTTTAACTGTTTATCAAACATGTCAGGTATGAAGTTTTGCTCTGGTCACATAGAAGCTCAAATACTCTTGTCACATTAACACAACTGTGAGATTCCTGCTATAACATGTCAAAATGTCTGCTGTGCAACCAAGTCTCAACAAGTCTTAGCAATACAGTCCAGAGTCCAGGATGGTCTCAGTCAAGACCAATAAGTCAGGTCCGAACCATTCTTCATTCATGCGTGAGCTGCTTTGCACTGACAAACACACCTTCCATCTTTCTAAAGCGATGATCATTTGAGCAGCTTAACGTCAGCTGTGTTATTCGTACATCTTTCACACTAATTACATTTAAAATATTCAGCCACACTAGCGGAGTGACTCCAGGGATAACGTGAAGTGAATCACCAGTTTGGATTGGACTGTTGAAAGAATTGCCAAAAAGTCCACACCACCATTTGTGGTGCCCAGAGGCTGAACCCTGATGAGTTTAGTGACCCCCTTTTCATCTTCAACGTGTTCTTATCCAGTGAAATGTCTCTATATTCACTTGATGATAAAACATGACAGTTTGGCTTTTGAGTGAAATATTTCAACTATTGGATAGACATTGATGTTCAGGTTCAGACATTGATGTACTCTTGATGCACTCATACTTTTGTTTTCTGAAAAAAAAAAAAGAAAAAAAAAGGGAACACTACATGATAAATAATATGTCTGTTTATTAAAAGATATTTAGAGTGATAGAAAACAAAAAAACAGGAACACAAATCAAATCAAAGTAGCTGTCTCTATGCAGTGACCACACAGTCCATGTGTTCATAGTACCATCACAACACACTGTTACAGGTCTGACAGGTAACAAACAGCACGCAGGATGTAATGTTTGACCATTTACACAATGCAAAGAATGAACACACATACACACAGTTTCTTTTCATGAAAAGACAAATAGTCAAAGCACTTGTTGTCATCGTGTGATTGTACTGTAATCATACCAGAGCTACACTTCTAATGTTGCTAATCCAACAGTAATAAGTCCTTTGTATTGATATGAAGCAACACATGAAGTTTATTAAAACTATAGTGGCTGGCACAGCGCCTGTCTGATGAACAGTATTTCGTTTAGCAGTTGTGTTACAGTGCAACATTTGGCCAGTAGAAAGAAACTAATGGTACATGGACAGTATTTATAGTGCTTATGCAAAGCGCTTCACAGTTTTACCTCTCCCACTGACACACACACACACACACAGCAGGGACTGAACCAACCAGTGGACGACCTGCTCTACCTCCTCAGCCACCCCATATACACATATATGCATGTCCACATATACACATAGAAAATATATAAAGTTACAATTCCATACATCTTGAAAAACACCATTTCCTCTGCAGGTATTTTAAATTATATTTGGTCATCACTTTGACACATTAAGAGGAGTTTGGTGTTATTGTTAACAAATCTCCTGTGCAGACCCAAACCAGCATCAGTGTATCCTAACAAGTGTTGTGTGTATCAAAGACTGATGTATGTTCTCCAAAAACTATTGTTTTTTATGTTGAGTTTGACTCAATCCCACACACACCGTCCAGCTCCCACAAATACTCAATAAAGCATCAAATGTGGATTCATCCGCTTCTGAAAGCAGTCCCCAACAACACACCACTTCCTCCTGTTTGAGTAATGTTTGATAAAAACTACAGTGACCAGCTGCAGAAAGGTTTGTTGTGATTCACGTCCTGAGGACTGAGGACAGTACTGACAGACTAACACATAGATATTTGGGTCTTTTCATTGGATTCGTTAACAACAAATACCTTCTCCTTCAAACGAAGCAGCTCCAGGTATTCTTGACCTTTCAGGCACTAACGGATCATTTAACGTGGTGCACATGAACAGTGTAACATTTCAAGCTTCAACAGTGTTGTGTTCATTAAAGACAGTTATTGATAGACTTGACACTCCCCATCAGTACTAATACTTCAGTATTGGTGTAACAGTGCAATACACAATCTATGCAAGTACAGGAGGAAATAATAAATATAAAAATACAAGCATCTTCTTGGCTGGTGTTAAATGTAACAGCATTTTACATCAAGACTAAGGCATCAACGAGGCTTCAGTGAGCTGGAAATGCAATTCTCAACAGTTTATTTAAATAGTGTGACACAGAGCTGTCACAGTATGGATTTTATATATGTGGAAGTATCAATCAGAATCAGGATTCTAAGTATTGTTATTTAAATCGATTATTTAAAGGTGAGCGTATGGCCTTAGAGTGCTACATTCTAAATGAGTTGTCAGTGCATTACATACAACTATCTGTTGATGTAAACTAAGACTTGATAGTCTCACAGCTGAACGAAAACGTTCAAATCAAAAATTGATCAGCATCAAATCGTGACCCAAAAATCGAAAATGAAATCAAAGAATGGAGACACTGAAACACTGCTGGCTCCTTGGTTTCTTTGTTTTGGTGATACTGTATATTTTGTGCATAGTTCAGTGTGACAGATCAGCAGATACCTGCACGCAGATTGTCTGTCCAGTCCAGTGTTTGTCGTCCACTACATCTCTGTATCATGTGTGCTCAATGTGCATGTCTGACACATTAGCCAGAACAACAATATAATGAGAGCATGTCTTTAAGCTTCTTCTGGACTTGTAGTGGTACTACAGTTCCCAGTTTAAAAAGGCGAGTGTACAAAGGCTGGAGCTTCCTATAACTGAACCTAAGAGGTGGAGTGAAGGCGACTTGTTCTGTAATGCATGAGTCAACACTTTGCAGGCTCTAAATCAGATCCCAAATCTCAGTCAAATCCTCCTTCATCAGTGGTAATGTTTGTCTTTTTCTTTGAATCTACGTGTTTGTGCTGTATGGTTCTCTAACAGACTCTGAGTCCGATATTAAAGATGAACTGAGGTGAATAAGTGCAGTTTTGTCCTGACCCTTCTACTGTGTCACTCTCTTCTTTAACACGCTGAAGACTTCACTGAAGCTCAGCTTGTTGCTGCTCACGCACCTTTGTTGCTTCAGTCTGTGAGAAGCTAGCTAATATCTATCAGCATGTGCTCTCAGTAGGAGCTGGCGTCACTGTTTGGAGGTAGAGTCGAGCTCTGTTTCTGCTGGGCTGTTGGCCAGGACGTCCTGCTCAGGCGCCTCTTGGAGGCCAGTTTGCAAAGTCCAGCAAGGAGGAAGACCACAGAGATGACAGCAAAGTAACCGCCATAGATGAGGAACTGAGGGAAGGAAACAAGTCAAATCTATGCTGTTAAGTATGTTGTCATGGGCAACTAAAGGTGGGCGGGGCCTGTTGTATTTCCTCACCTGAGTGAAGACATCGAGACCGAGGCCAGCTGAGTCCACCACCACCACAGTGATCAGAGACTGCAGCAGCAGAGCCATGAAGGTGTTCACTCCAAACACTAAGGCGTAGCGCTGCATGTTGAGATTGGCTGCGATCTGATACCTGAGGTCAGAGGACGAGAACACACGAGGACGTGAGTGTGTGCTTTAAGAAACAGAGGAGAACATCATGATCCAGCAGCCGTGCTGTTTGTTACAGCTCGGGTTTGATTCCCACACTTTACTTCAGATACCTGCAGGTGAATGAGCTCTCATTAACAGTTTACACAAACGGTGAGCAGCCCCACATGTTTACACATTACAGTCAATGGTTGCTGCAATCTGGACTCAGCTTTCCTTTCCTTTTCCTTCTTGCTCTTTCTCTTCTGTCTCTAACAGACACAAATGCTCACAAAAGAAAAATTACATTGACTTTGGAAATACGTGCTGCAGTACCTACAGCAGTCACGTTGTTGTTAACAAACCTTCCTCATACTGAATATACTGCACGCTTCCTCCAGAGCACCGTTATTACAGAACACACATGCATTGCAGATTCTGAATGTGCACAAACTTACACACAGCTCCAACAGTGTGAACTCAATGTATATTCACAAATACTACAAACAAGACATGACACCTACATGAACCACAAAGCTAGCATGTCAATCTTAACAATCCAACCACATCTTCAATCTATGCTAACTTTATTCTACATGTAATTTTCCAATCATCTTTTTAAACAGTGACCATGTTAAACATGATCTCAACCCTCTTTGTTAAAGCCACAACACCCTTCTAACTGTAATCTAGTAATCTTATTACTAGAGCTTATGAACATAGTAATAAACATCCAAAAAGTGAAAATTAGAAATTAGTTTCAATCCAGATTTAAATATTTTTTATTGAAGTGTTTCTAAACTTTTCTGATATTAGGTTTGAATGGGAGTGGGTATGTTTATTAATATATTAATTAACATTAATTAACATTAATTAAATTAATAAAGAAAATGTTTGTCAAACTCGATCTGCCTCAAAGCCAAAAAGAAACTTTCACAACGTTTAGTTCCATAAATAAACTCAGAAAATGTTTCTCTCTTTTACTGAACTAAGATCAGCTTAAAGACCATCTTCACTCATAAAACACACGCTATTCAAATGAAACCCAAACAAAACAAACTTTACACTGTACCAACAATCACCAGATTTAAGATCTGGTTTGGAGTTACATGTGAAAATATTCTGCTAAAGTTGTTTTTGTCAAAGGATTTGAAGAGAGAATACAGTGTACACTTAAAACACTTAAAAATATTCATGTTTTTAGGTGGATAAAATAGTTTCATTTCTCCTTGTCCACAGCTGCCTCACTGCCGTTACTAATGAGGGAGCTGTCAATCAAAATATGATCTGCCACGCCTACACAGTCTTGAGGAATGAGCTGTTTTTGAACCGGGTTTTATGAACTTTTAGTATCACTTTTATGATGCTTAATGAGACGCTCAACGTTGATATCATATCTGCATTTTTACTATTTTAAGCCACATTTCAAGAGGCTTTCATCCAGCTCAACATTATTTTAACCCTCTATCTTAATCTACAAACATTCAGCCTCAGTGAGTTCATTTCCACATGCGTGTAATGGAGATAAAGTGTCAGCTGAACGTGCAGTGACTGACTGATGCCGTGTACTTACGTAGCCACAGTGATGAGCAGCATGTATGTGGCTCTGAAGAGGACGTATGAGCTGTAACACAGCCAGATGTTCCTTGGTGTGACCATGACAAACACACATGCAGCCATTAGCAGGGAGAGGACACACAGAACCAGCTCCCCCCACAGAGACCAGCACACAGGCAGGTAACTCACCAGCAGAGCCACCAGAGCCCCTGTGGACCAGCAGAACACAGAACATCTGTTTACTCACTCAGCTGTATGTAGAACATGCAAAATAATTTGAACTGAGCTGCTGGTCTACTTTCATTCCATCCATGAAAACACATCAACAAAGACAACAAGTCAGTGATCATTTGTAAATCTGAAGTGGGATCTTTTTTGAAGAACCCTCACCTAGCAGTGTGGACAGAGTCTCTACATAGCCATTGTAGATTTCATAGTCACTGGATGGACAAATGTTCTCCCACAGTGCTTGAGCATAGTTGATGACCTGGAAGTAGCCACAGGTGGCCAGAGCCCACCACACAGACCAGGCCAGCAGAGGGCGACATCTGTAGCACTGCAGGAAGTCATCAAACAACATCCGCAGCACGTCTCTAAGACCGCTCCGATGACTTTTTGCCTCAAAGGACCTGGATATCTGCATGGAGGACATCAAACATGACTAAGTGACTGAGCGTGTTCCTTCATAAAACTCCCCGTCATGACCTGAACAAAGCAGCTTGTCACTCACCATGGAGGCCTTCTGTGTGTTCAGAGGCACTTTGCTCTCTGAATCCTCAGCCTTCTCCAGCAGGGTCGTGCTGCTGTCCTGTGGCCTCTCCTCCGATGCTCCTGGACTCTTGTGGAAGAACAAGCTCCTCCTGGGCATAGGTAGAAACCAGGGAGCAATGAAGGCCACGGTGGCCGACGTCAAAGTGATGATGACGAGGTGGAGCAGCTGGACTTTGGCCATAGAGAGCAGCAACTGTCCGGCCAGCGATCCAGCAGCTGATCCAAACAGAGTGATGCTGCGGCAGTAACCCGTCACTCTCTGGTAGTGCGTCGGCTCCACCACGCTGTAGATGTAGGAGTAGTAGGCCACCTCAGAGGCCGTGGCCAGTCCAAAGAAAAACTCCAGGAGCTGCATGGCCAGCAGGCCCTGCATCTTCAGCAGTATGACATAAGTAACTACTAAGCTGGTGGCCTGTAGGATCAACACAGGCTTATAACAGAGGTAGTCAGTGGCCAGGAAGATGGGGAACAGCAACACCAGGTAGGAATACGTCCATACTGGATAGATTTCATTGACGACCTGCAGATAACAGATGAAGAGTCCTGGTTACACTTGTGTTAAAAACAAACCACTTTGCATATGAAAGCTGTGGACCACTTTGTTCCCATGCAGACTTGTCAAACTGATTCCAGACACTGGCACTAGAATACTGCTGGCAGCATGTTTGGCTGTGGGGGACTCCAGGAAACGTAGATCCCACCTCTCCAAGGCCTTATGCCCGGGGCCGGTGGTGGAGCCAACATTAATAATTCTGTCAGGTATTGAGAGGCAATATGACACAGTGCTGGTTGGTTAACTCTGAACTGATGAAGGATGTCATCTTTAAAAGGAGAACCTGCTCATAGATATTAAACCTGTTATTATGAACATCTTCTTGAGGGTTAGGGTCAGTTTATTAACTTTAAATTACAGGATGACTCGTCTCCACATTGTGTATTTTCACAGATTTCACACAGTCAGCTGTGTTAGAAAGTTATTTATATGCTGTATATGCACAACCACAATGACCCAGGTACATTTGTCATCATGAGGACATCAGGCTATTCAGGGCAGAAACAGATGCATTCATCACTGCTTCTCTTTTTCAAAGGCTTTTCTAGGCCAGCTTCCATCCTGATGGAGCTCATTATTTTAGGATTGAGCACAAATTCCAAAGTTCTTTCCAACAGGGATTTTTCTGTCTGAGACAAATCTGCATGAGCCTGTTGTAAGAGCCGTGACAACACAGACCAAACAAAAGGACATGCGGCACGACGTCATGACGCAGGGTCTTTATAAAGGCGGCCGCTACAATCAGAGATATGGAGATGAATATGGATTTAGTTATGTCATTTGTTCAAGTGTGAAACAGTCACTGCAGGTAAACCAGTTGTCTGTCTGACAAGAGCTGTGTATGGAGGCACACAGCAGCCAGAGGACTGACCAGGAAACGTTCAGGAAACATGCTCGGCATGAGGAAAGTGTCTGAATGACACGGTGACACAGAGATTTCATTTGTCAACAGTTCTTACTGAGACAGAAAGTGGAGGTGAAGTGTGTGAGGACAGAGGTGAAGGAGACAGGTGAGATGCACCTCTGGGTGCTCTGGAGGTGAATGGACTCATGTACTTTCTAACATGAGCTGTCGCTTCTCTCAGGTGGATTCACATTGTACAGGTTTGTTCTGTGCACAGCCTTATGAACATATAATACATATGTTCTGTGCAGGGGCGGACTGGGACAATAATTCAGGCCGGGAATTTAAAACCATCCCGGGCCACCACCACCTGATTAACGCAAACTTCAGACCAACCCTATTTTTAATGTAACAGGTACCAGACTAGTGAGCACTGTGTCAACCATAGTATCATACCACAAGTGAGAGTAACCTTTGTAAAGAAAAATCCAAAAGCCACCCATACTTTCCCAGATATTCAAATTCACTGATTGACAATTTGTATATGCATTGGCTATGTTTATATAACAACAAATATGTTCTTAATCTCAATGGGATGTTACCTGGTTAAATAAAGGTTCAATGAAATAATACAATACAAGGATCTCAATGTTCATATCATTTATTATGTTGCGTCTATGTCAGTTAACCATATTCTAAATTTTGCAATATCCTTTGTTACAACTTTGTTGCAACTTGGTGTGTGTGTGTGTGTGTCTGCCTGCAGTGCTGTGACAGAGCCTCACAAAAAGAGAGCAGTGTGTGTGTGTGCCCAACATTGCTGCTCAGTCTGTGTGAGCTTCAGTGAAGCAGATACCCTAATGTGCTGTACGACGGATTGTTCATTTAAAAATCAAGCGCGACCCGAACCGAGCCTTTGGTCCCGACCGTCGACGATCGTCGAGCGGGCCAGTTCGGCGGCCAGACCACCGCGAAACGTCCGCCACTGGTTCTGTGTATATACACAGTCAGTGAGTATAGTGTATGTGACAGGTCATGTGTGTCAAGTGTTCTTCACTGTACAACACGGTTATTCATTAAGACACACACGCCGGTTCATTATTCTGCTGCTGAGGAAACAGACACAACGAACAAAAGAAGAATTCATAGTTGAAATGTTCGTTAAAGTTACGTCAAAAGTTAAAAGGTGACGCAACGTCGTCCTCAGCGCTAACCGCGTAACGTTAGCCTTTAGCCCGGCGAGCTAACTGACCTGCGTCTCTGTCAGGTTCTTGTCCGGTCCCAGCAGGAAGGCGGTGAGGAACGGCTCCGACGGCCGCAGGTTGGAGAAGAAGCCGTACACGCAGAGCAGGAGAGTCGGGCAGATCACAGACATGTTGGACTCAGGCAGCGTGACCTACACACACTCACTGTTACATAGCACTGCCTCTTCTCTGGTGCTGCTCTGACGCTTAACGGCCAGCCTTCAGGTACACGACCGCCCCCTGTTGGTCAAAGTGTGGAGCAGCAGCAGAAGAACGTTCTCTCATTCAAACATATTACAATGTTAGTTTAATATGTTCACAAAGTGTGTATAATTTAGCGTTGTTTAGTTTTCTGTAAGCTCTGATTTTACATCCACCCTCCCTCCACAGCCCCGATACATAAACACATAAACAGCACTGTGTGCAATATTTGGGAAACTCTTTATTGATAAATGTACATTACTTTAAAATGCTCATGTGTTACCACTGAGCGAGTTACATCAGGAGACTGGACCAACAGGCAATACAGAGAGAATATTTTATCCAACCGACGGACAACGAGGAAAGTAGAGTGAGGATTACTGAAGCAGATACTTTATTTGTTGTGTAAGTACTGTCAGAAACATGTTACTGTAATGAGCCGAATATAGTTTACAATTCTGAATCTTAGAAACAAAATAGCAGAAATTCAGTAAGTACACTGAGAGGCTTCTGATAATAAAACTCTCCATTTGTTTTGCCAAAATGCTGCACGACAGAGGTCACAGCCAGCCTTCACAAAGCTCTTAGACACAACAGGGAGTGATACATCACGCTGGAGAAGCAAGACAGACTGAAAAAAAATCTCAAGGTTCTGACACAAGCTGCGGGGGAGAGAAAATCACCCAGAGTTGAAACGAAATGCAAAAAAAAAAAACCATTTAAGCCAACCACAAGAAGCATTGGTGCGTGAAAGGGCCCGGCCATAAACACATTCAGAGAATGAAGTATTAAGACAAACTGGCATAAAGAGCTGATTTACAAAGATTCAGCCATGACTCCTGGAAAGTGCATTAGAATGGAAGCTAGAAGAATCACTGCAGTGAGGCATGGACCAATAACATCAACAAAAGAAGCTTCTATCAATGCTGCTGTCAAGGTTAGGCTTCAGAAAGCGATGTTAGCAAGAAAACACACACTTCCCACCAAATCTGCATGTATGAAACATGTTCTTTTAAATATTATTTGAAGTATAAGAAATGGATGCATGAGCAGCGGGCACATAGCTCTGACTGGCTGACGAACATGGTGGAGCTTCTAGCAGCTAAAGAGACAGATATTTTTGTCAAAAGCTAAAGCTGAAAGCAGCTTAATATTGGACTTGCATTCATCAGGTGCAAACAAAACAATGAATGCTCTGTTCACTAACATGTTAGCCATAGCTGCTCTATGCCTAACATTTAGCCGACAGCCTTGCACAAACAGGGTTAATTCATTTTCTGAAAGATTTGTAGATTTTATATTGGAAGCAGTGAAGCAGTGTGGAATGGGGTGAGTTTAAGTGACAGCATGAAAATCTTCTGAACAAGAACTTTGTGAGAGCTCACCACATTGTGGTCACAACATTAAACCTGTAGAGAAACATCAGAGGAACAGTCTGACTTTTTGCGATGAAGCCTTGCTCGCTGTCAGATAAAAAGATGGATATCGCTTTCATTTCTGTGTCTGGTACAAGCTTAGCACTGGAAGCGGGAGAACCTACTAGCCAGCTTTGAACAGCAAGAAAAATCAGACAGCTGAGTGTGATGAGAGCTGTGTGTGGTTTTCATGCCATAGCTTGGCTGGGAGCAGTTAGACACAATACATCCATCTCTGGAATGGACTGATATTCATCTTCTTCTCTGACTCTGGGTCAGCTTTTTTCCCAAAATGTCAGACTGTTCCTTTACCCGACAGCTTTGTCACACCTCCAACATTCCCCAAGTCACACACACAGAAACACTCCACAAACCAGTTGTAATCAGACCAGATCAGAACAGATATGATCTCAGCACAGAGGCAGAAGAGCTGATCTTTCCCAAGTACAGATGTTGCATTAGCAGAGGCAGAGTTATGGAGCTACATGGTGAAGTGTCTTGTGTAGTCGTATTCTATTGTGGGAATGACAGCCTGGACGAACTTGAGGAAAATCAGAAGATACCTGAAAGTCTCAGTTAAGGACAACATGGAGGAGCATGCAGTACTGATCAGACACAAACAAGTAACATTAGAGGAAACAACAGAGCTCACACAACCTAAAGGAGTACACAGGCTTTAGCAGAGGAATAATGATATATTATTATATACAATACTGTATTTATGTAGTTATATAGTACATTTCTCACCTTTACTGGACAGTCCATCGTAAAGAGGTGCACAGAAAGTAACAGGAGAGAGGGGCAGAATCAAACTAGAGTGTGGTTATGTCACATGTGCAAAGTATTAGATATCTTCAGTGTTGTAAACAGACAGATAAGCTAGGCTAAGTGAAGTAGTAGTAAAGTGAAGAAGCACACGGGTTATTAGAGTCTGTCTGTCTGTCTGTCTGTCTGTCTGTCTGTCTGTCTGTCTGTCACCATGAAAGGATACATGTGCACTCCCAGCTCTCCTCCTCCTTCTGCCACAGTCTCAATGATCTTTTTCATCACTTCAGCATGTCTGAAAATAAAGGTGACATCAGCGTGTTGTTGCTGGATGTTAATCATTGATTGTGGTATCTCAATTTCATAAAGATACAAATACAGATGAGTAGGGCTTTGTATAAAGTTAATTAGTGGAATTTCTTGTCTTCTTAATGTGTATGAGACCATTAGTTTCATTGTTCAGAGGGAGTGTTGGCATACAGTAAATATTCAACTACTGTAGTAACTCATATTATGACAAGAACCACTCAACTGAGTAAAAAAGGCCATTGTTTCTCTGTGAGCCACAAAGGAAGTGAACAGATTGTATCTGCATGTGTGGTTCCCACCATGAAGCATGGAGGAGGAGGTGTGATGGTGTAGGCGTGCTTTGCTGGTGACACTGTTGGCAATTTAATCAAAATTCATGGCACACCAACATGGCTACCGCAGCATTCTGCAGAGACATGTCATCCCAGCTGGTTTGAGCTTAGTGGGACCATCACTTGACAATGACCCCAAACACACCTCCAGTCTCTGTAAGGGCCATGTGACCCAGAAGAAGAGTGAAGGAAATAAGGAGTGCTGCATTGGATGACCTGGATCAAACCACAAAACCCTGAGATTAGTGGTCGACCTGCTCTACCTCCCAAGTCACCAGGCCACCCCTTACCATAAGGACTAACAGCAGCAGTTATTTTCTGCATTACTCCAACAGAATTAGAAGAGCAACAGAATACTGCACTTCTTATCAACACTGTAATAATATCAGTATTGACGTTATAATACCTGCTTGGCATCATGTAAACCCCACCTGCATGTGTGCATCTAAAGGAAGGTTCCATTTGTTTCTCACCTGCAGGGGTGGACAGAGCACATGGCCGGTGGAGGAAGGTGGGGGTGGTTCTCAATGGTGACCGTCTTCTTCACGTGGTCCTGGCTGATGTCCTCATACATCTGCTCTACAGTCAGTGGTTGCCTGTCCTGGGAAACAGCACAACAGCTCGATGAGCTCATGGTTTATTAAGTGCTGTGTGAGACTTGTCTCCACTGAGTTCAGCACAAAGAATAAAAAGAATATTCTCTCCACATTATTGATTTCCCTGTCATTTGTCACTGCTATAAATAAATATAGTATAGATTCTCTTTATATATTTTCCTCTCCTGCAGAATAGATGCTTATATTATTTCAGGCTTAGCTCTTATGAATTCCCATTTGGGCAGGTACATACTTCATCATATCCAAACAGCCAGAGTCGAGGGGTCTGGTAGTATTTATCATATGTGATGTACAGGTCATATGTTCTAGTCTGAAGAATGGCATCCTCGCTCCCAGGCTCCGCTTTGGCTTTAGTTTCTACCATTTTACTGGTGTCCAGAGTCGCCTAGACAGAGGAGAAGAAGTGTAAGCTGGTAGATGGATTGACATCTGATATTAAATCATAAATAAATGATATGCCTCTGCGTACCTCATCTGTTTCCAACAGGCCACTTTCCTCATATTCTGCAAAGACAGCATTAACACACCATGAGCTAAAGCACAGACTGTTTGAAAGGAACTAAATGCAGAAAGAATACTGGAAAATGAGAAGACATAAGATATGAATACCTTCCATATCTGCTGCTTCTCCATCTTCATCATCTTCGTCATCATCATCATCACAACGTGCTGCAGATGTGGCATTCATATTCTTATCCTAGAGGAAGTCAAACACTTCAGCGTTGAGTTGAATAAAATGGCCACACTAGTTTTAAACACCATTTCAAAAAGTCTCTTTATAAACTGAAAGTGAAGTGAAACAGAAGCCAACATGTCCAGCTGCTGCTGCTGAAGGCCATGGAGTAAGGTAAGAGAGTGGACCCTGATCACAGTATGTGTTCCTGAACGTCCACACTAAAAACAGTGGCTGTCTGATGAGGAACTGCACCTCTGAAGCCGAGGTCGCTGGTGTGCCCTTCAGTGCTTTATGATGTTCTTCAGATGGTCACGAGTGAGACTGACTGCTGGCATCAGCTTTCATTTCATTTAAAGTCACAGTATCCACACTTTCCCATTTTAGCCATTGTATCAGGAGTCAGGTCACAGACAGCAAAGGACACTGATCTGTGAATGTCATTTTTTTTAATACCCTGAGCAGCAAACAACTAAATTCCAGAACCTGAATCAAATATATGAAAATAAAATAAAGATCAGTATTTGATGATCTACAATCAGTTTTTCAACCTGAGGCTGCACAGATGAAGCTGAACTTACTATTAACATTATTACAATGTTACTTGTTCAGTAGCAGTAGCAGCACTCTGTTCAGGTTGTTGATAACAACAACAACAAGAAATACTTTTTTTCTGTCTGTTTGGTGCTGAGCCTGGAGTGTACAACAGGTTTTTAGAGCTGCCTGCTGAAGCTGAACACACTACGAGAGCGGTGAGAGTGAGCCAATGAGCTGAAACTCACTCCAAAGCTCTGTAAAGCAGAGGCGAGCTGCTGATTCATTCACACTGTCATTTCATACATAAATACACATTACAGAAATACTGATTATAGGTGCTACACTAAACTATAATTTACATTTGGAATTATGGATTCCACATTGTGTTCAGAATCAACATAAACCAATGAACATATGTACATATACCTTATTATTGTCCAGTGAAATTTCCCGTACAGCATCTGTGACTCCTAACAGACCTGCTGAGACACGTCAGGCAGTCAGAAACCATTCACTGTGTCATGATTTCAAATCATTTGAGTCATGATTAATAAGCAGGTGGTTTCAGAATCAGTCACCTCTACCTGAATTTAATCCAAAGAGTTGCTACAAGCACATTGTATGACAACACATAAAGAAAGTCCCAGTGCATTAAACAGAGCAGTGCGTCTACAATATTCTGTGAATCATAGTGTGATGACTCCACGTATTAATGGACATGTGATCTTCTGTCAAGAGCAAACAGTCTGCAGCAAATGGAAATGTTCATGTATCAATTGTACATATTTCCAGCTGTCCCACCTGCGTATCAATCCAACCCACATGTTTCTGACATTGAATAACTGAACTAGATGCAGCCGCGCTCAGGACATGTTCGATGTATGGATGTTGAGGGATGGTGTCTGACCTGAGTTGTGGTAAGTGTCCACCCAGCCCCCGTCTCCATCATCCTCCTCTATGATGGCTTCCAGCTCATCTGAATACTCCATCTGTTTACAGCGCTTGTAACAGGGAACTGCAAATACAGAAACAGCACACAGAGAGGTGAGGTTAAACAAAAAAACAACCAAAGGAAGTGAAAAAAAATCTCACAGGTGACCTAAGTTAACCAGTAATGAGGGTTAGATATGGACATGAAGCCAACAGAACTACATCATCTGCAAAAAGCAGAGATGTGTTCCCAAACAGTGGGTCACAGCCTCCTTTCCAGCACCCTAGAATAAACTTCCTAGGGAGACTGTGCAGTGTGATATAACGATAATTTGAAAACACTCTTTGAAATGAGAATCACCACCTTGATCTGCCATTCCACAGGTACTTTCCCTCTCCCTTTCCTCCACATAATACTGAAAAAGCGTGTCAGCCTAGAGCACCAAAGTTGAAAGCCTTCAGCATCTCCACACCTGGCACCGTACTGCCAAGGAGCTTTTTGGCTGCCTTGGTGATCTCTGCCAGAGACTTCCCCCGAGTCTTCAGACTCTTCCTCCTCCACAGAGGACGTAACGTCAGGTTCAGGTGTTTCTTAAAGTCCAGGTCAGCAGTTCTGCAGCCCCAGCCTGAGCCAAACCCTACTTTCCCTTTCTGAGTCATTGGATTGCAGTCATTTACACTTACATTCAGCAAAGGAGCCTTTAAAAATATGTATGATATGAAGTTTTTTCCCCTCTCCAAACTCTTTACAGCTCTTTTTTATCCAGGCCGTCTTTCCAAGATGTTTCTCTTTACTCAGAGAGAGTTTGTAACACTTCATCAAATTCAATTTTATTTTATTTATATACCTCCAAATCATAACAAAAGTTATCTCATGACACTTTGCATACAGAGTAGATCTAGACTGTACTCTTTATAATATTATTTACAGAGACCCAACAGTTCCACCATGAGCAAGCTGACAGTGGCGAATGAACTCAAATCCATGATATTTTTTTGTTGCTTCATCAGGATTTCTTTAATTCATGAGGAAGTGGAATAAATAAGAAATCATCGAGTCCAATTGAGATGTTTGCTGTGGTGGTGCCGGCACACTGGTGAACTGACAGTCACAGAACGTATCTGACAGGAGGCAGGAAGGGCACATATCATAGCACGTCACAAGGCCAAGGCCTAAACACTAGGGGGCTGGTAGATGTTTCTAGACGTCACTTGATTAGCACTGTCCCCAATGTGTACTGCATTGATCAAGGAACCAACCCAGTAGGGGGCTAAAGGCTTCCCCTATAAATTACTTGATTCAGAAAGTTTACACTGTGTTAAATGTGTATTTTCTTCATCAGGAACAAATCCAAACCATGTTGTTGGTGTGAGTTGCTTGGTGGAGCGGAAGTTAAAATTCATTTAAGAACAATGTGACAACTGAAACTGAAGTGAACAGTAGTCCTCATTTTAAATCCTTTTCTTACCATTGCGTGTCAGGAGAAACTGTTTGTCCTGCGGCAAATATGGCTTCACCTTGACCTCTTCCCCGGAGGCCCTGAAGGGAGAACATGTTATTTTATATCAGGTCATGTATTTTCTGCCCATTATACTGTTACTATTACACTGCTCTCTACTTTAAACATGACTTAATTCACATCAGTTTCAGGTTTAGTTAGCAGCGTGTCTGCTTTCAAATCTCTTTTAAGGAGGAACACAAGCTAAGTGACTAAAGTGTTATCCCAGTAGGTGCCAGGAGAGAACAGGGGGGACAAAAAATAACGAGTGGCAGAGGTTTAGACAATCAAAGACCAACAGGTGTATCATCAAAATGTTCAAAGAGTTTTAGGGACAAAAAAAGACCTTTACTACATTTGTTTGACATGATGGACTCCAAACGACTCAACAATAAGTACAACGGTCTCTCTCATTTCTTTGGTGTTGTGATGCAACTCAGGTTCTTCAAGCGGAACATTGCACGACAACAAGAAGAAGAACGGAGAAACAGAGAAGTAAGCGTCGAAAATCACATTCAAGAGCTACAAAAGGTCAAACACTGCTGTGAAGACAAGTCACACACACATCACAGCTGATGGAGGAAGCAATAACCACAGTACTATCATTATTACTACCACTGGTAATAGCCTGCTCTCTATCTTTAACCCAAACGTCACCTCTGTGGTACAATAAACACTACAAATTATTGACACAAGAATTATTCCCATGACCTCAAGAGCAGTTCATAGATGTGTGATTCACTCACCATTTCCATGTGGGACAGTGGTGAACCAGGTGATCTCCAGCTGCCACAAACTGGAACACAGACACAGAGGAAGTATGAGACACAGCCTGTATGAATTATGATACGAAATCTTCACATTTAACAAGAATGTCCTCACCTCCTCTGGTGTAATGACTCCAGTTTCTTTGAATTTGGATTCCTGTAATTAACAATAAAACAGAGCTGTAAATATCAGCACAGCTGTACAGATGTTTCAGTTAGCTGGCTTTCTGTGCTTTAACTAACACTAATAGCAGTGAGCAGCAGAGCTGCAGGACTCATGTGTTCATGTGTTCATGTCATCTCACAGCAGACACCAGCTCTCAACAAGCTCGCTCCTGTAATGGAAGTTTACCTTCAGCACCGGAGTGAGGAACTCCGCCACGCCGAGCGCCGTGCCCTTCACCGTGTTGATCACGTTCTGCATCTTGTACACTTCCCTCCGGATGAAACTCGACTCTGTGCTCGACCCGTCCTTTCCAAATCACAATTATTATTTTGACATGGCTCCTCAGGCTGAGCACCAGCAAGAGCGAGTCACATGATATGTCTGAACACTTCCGGTATCAACCAGAGTCTCGCGAGAGGCGCGGAAGTGACATGAGCGCGCGTGAGAACAGTTGGTGAAAAAACGTAAATGTGATTATTATTATTATTTGTTAACATTGCAGACTGTTCTCTGTGTTCGTGTGTGAGCACAGCTATATTCAGTGTGTATATATGCGATGTGCGAGTCGGGTAGCTAGGCTAAGCTAAGCTAGCAGTGTGTATGCTGCTCCACCTTTGGCTGGTGTCACTGTCAGGATGTGGAGGCGCTCAGTGAGGTCGCTCCTCAGCTCAGCTCAGCCTGTCAGACTAAACGGATCCTGCAGCAGTGTTTCAGGGAAGAAATGGACCCGACCCAGCGGCTTTGACACGGGTCTGCAGACCTTCAACAGCCTGAGCAAACAGAAGGAGCCTCTCATCCTGGCGAGAGAGGGAGTAGCTACCTGGTAAGTATCGGTGACGATGAACACACACCGTTTCCATTCACGCCTGCGCACTAACACAGGACTGTTCATGTGTTGTGTCTCAGGTACAGCTGTGGACCCACCGTGTACGACCATGCCCACCTGGGTCATGCATGGTATTCATGTAAACTTCTGCTTTATGTACAACAAGCCAAAGAGTGTCAAATGCGTCTGAACTAAACTGCTTCACGTCTTTACGTCACAGCTCTTACGTCAGGTTTGACATCCTGCAGAGGATTTTGACCAGGTTGTTTGGAATCACTGTGATCCACGCAATGGTCATCACCGACATCGATGACAAAATCATCAGGAGGAGTTGGGAGGTGAGGTCAAACCTGATCACACCTGTTCACACTGTTTCCGTTCACTTCATTAAAATCATGTTTCTCTGCAGGAAAATGTCTCCCCCACCATCATATCCACCATGTACGAGGAGGAGTTCAAGAGGGATATGTTGTCATTAAAGGTGTGTGATCAGGTCACTGCTTCTGTCTTTTCGCAGTAGAGTCTGAGATGAAATACTTCATCTATAAACACGTGTCGTGTCGTTGTTTTCGAGGTGATTCCCCCTGCAGTGTATCTCAGAGTCACTGAGAACGTGCATCATATTGTGGCGTTCATTGAGAGGATCATTCAGAATGGACACGCTTATGCCACAAAAGAAGGTGAATACATTTAGGAACTCTGATCTGTTCTTTGTCTTCATATGAAATGTGTGTGCATGTGTCAACATTTGATAAATGCCTGTGGTTGCAGGTGATGTGTATTTTGACATTCAGTCCATTGGTGATCGTTACGGCAAGTTTGTGGGTGCTGTGGACTCTCAGGGAGAACCTGGTAAGTGTTGTCATTTTGTTATATTAAAGAACGGTGTATCATTGAAGAAGATTTGATGGATCCTGATACAGTCAGTCAGTCTCACAATGTGGAAACTCCTTCTCCTGACTACCAAAGTTGTGTAATGTTTTAATAGTTTTATCATCTGCTCTGAAACTATGAATGACTGACTTAGTGATGACAGGATGTATCCTCTGCAAATTCTCTCGAGTTCTGCTCAAGTTTGTCCTGAGATGTGGCTTTTTGAGACCCACACACACTGTGATTACTGGCACCGCTTGTGATTATTGGCAGAGGACTGTATATGTTACCGTTAGTAACTGACAACAATCTGTGCGGTCCAACAGGCAACACAAACAAACGAGACTCGAGGGATTTTGCTCTTTGGAAGCCGTCCAAACCTCAGGAGCCAGCCTGGAAATCTCCGTGGGGCAGAGGAAGACCTGGCTGGCATATTGAATGCTCCACCATCGCTAGGTTTGATTTACAGCAACGTGTGTGCTTCATTTAGTCTTCTGCTTTATGTCTACAGATGGACCTTTCTGATGATACTGGGTCAGCATAGCCGGGTTCTCAGTGCATAAAGAAAAGACTTGAAGATGAATTCTTGAAGATTGATGTGGCTTTGCATGAATAACTTACTGTTAACTACTATTTGTTTTTTTAAATGATTAAAATGACTTTAATTAAACAAACATATGAAAGCCCAGTTCATGCAGTGTCTAGACAGAGACACTCATACTGCAAACATACTCAGCAGACCTTGTTAAAACTAATGCAGTCTAATCCAACAGCTCTGCAGTAAATCCTTGCATTCATTTAAGACAGGTGTGCTTCATAAACTGTCAACAGAGTGTTTATCAGAATATTCCCAATGTACTGACTCACTGAAAGTCAGAACCAGATGTGCTCTCTCTGAACTTTACAGACGTGTCAGTTATAATAGATAATCAATAGATTGGTAATAATGATATTGCATGTTCTTCAGACTCAGTTTGTACTGTTGTTCTCTCTGTGATGGTTTCAGCTCAGTGTTCGGCAGTCAGCTGGATATCCACTCTGGAGGTATTGACCTGGCCTTTCCTCACCATGAGAATGAGATCGCTCAGAGTGAAGCCTATCACCAGTGCGGACAGTGGGCAAACTACTTCCTCCACTCAGGTAAGTCCTAAATCCCACTAAAGTTCTAAAAGAGTCACCTCAGAACCTGCTTTAAATACGAATTATATGGATCGCAGGCTCATCCAAACATTTACATACATTTACACGGTCGTGTTCATCAGTGGTCAGTGAAGAAGTTGTCCTCTCTGGATCATCTATATGTCCTCATCACAGTGACACAAATCCTCTGACCCCAGTTACCACAGTAATGATCAGACCTCTACAGTGACCTCAGGACATATGTTGACCCTGTGTGACCATCATTTATGACATGCTAGAATAGCAAACATCCTCACAATGTTTCTTTATGGAATCCTGGTTTCAGTTCACATCAAACGAGCCTGAAAATATGTTGACATATTTGTAGAGTGATTATAATTTTCTGTAGCAGACAGGAGATTGCTGTAAAAACTGATGCTTATATTTTGATGGAAGCATATTATTTACAGTATATAAACAAAGGTCCTCTGTTTTCATCTGCATCAGTCAGGTCACATGTCTTCCTCTGTAAACATTACCACGCTCAGTGTTTGTTTATGAATGTGTGTGTCTGATTGGCTGTTATTGTTTTCAGGGCACTTACACCTGAAAGGCAGTGCAGAGAAGATGTCTAAATCTTTAAAGAACTACATCACCATCAAGGTAAAGCCATCATCATTCTTCATCATGTATTCCTGTATGTCCCATGTTGTGTACTGAAGTGAATCACTCTTCACGCTCGTCTTTCATCAGGACTTCCTGCAGTCTTACTCTGCCA
This sequence comes from Miichthys miiuy, assembly GCA_036365135.1. Taxonomy (NCBI): domain Eukaryota; kingdom Metazoa; phylum Chordata; class Actinopteri; family Sciaenidae; genus Miichthys; species Miichthys miiuy. The sequence continues at coordinate 4,816,734 of CM071623.1, read as the reverse complement.
ATGAGTTCAGGATGTTTTGTCTTTTGACTAAATACAGATCAGGTGAGAAAATGTTTCTGTTTTTACAAACGTGCTGCATGTTTGCATCAGACTGGAGACTTCCACACTCTGCACTTTTGTTCCACAGCTATAGACTACAGTGACAGCAGCATGTTGGAGGCTCGCACCTCTCTGGGAACCATCTCTGCCTTCATCCATGACGCTCAGGCCTACATGAGGGGTCAGCTGCAGTGTTCACCTGTACAGGAAGCTCTTCTCTGGGAGAGGTAATACCACAGTTTGATCTTTTTCTTCATCATATTGGTTTCATTGTGTGCCATACTGCACAGTCCTCAACTGTCCAAGTGGTGAAGTAAGTTTCATTTTGGTGTAGAAGCTTAGTGTGTGGATAACTGCTGAGAAGTGCGAGCAGGTTTGGTGTAAAGTGGGAACTTTGTGATGACAGGAAAGCAGCTGATGTCACAAGATGAGACTGATTTCAAAATGCATCCAGAGACAGAGCATGAGGATTTGTGTTTCTTCAGGTTGGCTGAGACTAAATCCGGCGTGGTGAAAGCACTGGCAGAAGACTTTGATACCCCGCGAGCCATCAGTGCTGTGATGAATCTGGTTTATCATGGAAACTGTCAACTTCATCCTGTTGCTAAGGTAACTCGCTGTGTCTAACTGCACATCTGACTCTCTAAGATGACACAAACAGGCTAAAGGTTGTGCTGCTGCTAATTCAAAAATAAAACTCTAATCTTTGTCCAGAAGAGAGCTGCTGGAAGAAAGATTATGTGGTGATTGTAATCAAAACTTTGGACAGATGAGGCAGGAAATTTATTCATTTATTGCACAACTCAGTGAGGAACCAAACAGACATGCTTACAGATGTCACATGATCAGTTCAAAGTACTGTCAATGCCTGTGTGTGTGTTATATTCTGTTCAGTGTGACGGAGCTGCTCGGAGTCCTGCAGTGTTTGCAGCGATGGTCAGCTACATCCGAGATGTCTTGGATGTGTTTGGGATCGATATGCACAGTAAGGTCAGAATTAATGAAGAACATCCAGATTTTTGAGATTTTCCGTCTGTGGCTCCAAGGATAAGAAATGTCAGGCTTTGATACACACAGCTGTCTCTCACACACTGTCTTGCCGTCATGTGCAGAAGGCTGATGAGGTGAGCAGTCGCGGAAGTCTGGAAGGCATCGTGGAGCAGCTGACCCGTTTCAGGAGTGAAGTTCGAGCATTCGCACTGACCCGTCAGGATGGTCCAACCAAACGAGCACTTTACCCAGAGAGAATGCCTCTCCTCAAAGCCTGTGATGCCCTCAGGAATGACCTGGCACCCTTGGGTGTGCTGATAAAGGTATGCTGGCTCACACTGAAATGAAAACTGCTGTTTTACACAGAAAAGGTGGCTACATTTATTCTGATGTGAAATATATTCATATGTTCAGGATCGAGGATCCACATCGACATGGGAGATAACCCAGAGAGTCCAGGATAAAGACCAGGAGACATCCAGCTGAGATCCACTTCAGTCTCTGACACTCTTTGTGGACTCAACTTCATCAACTGAAAGACTTTAAGAGACCAAACCATGCTGATCAACACAAGAGAATAACTTAGATCAGATGTCTGCTGCGCCTGTCATCAGTGTATGAACTCTTTGTTTCAAAAATCAGAAGCTAGATTATATAATAAAATCTATAAAATTATATAATAAAATCTGTCTATTTATGATGTTTGATACATTTTATCTTTGTCTGATGTTGTTGTGTTGAACACAGAAGCACGATGTGTTAAGGACTGGCCTGAAAAAAAAATATTCTGATTTTAGCCACAGTGATGACAGAATACTACTGACGCAGCATTAACACTAGCCCCACATCAGGTCCTGTGCTGATCCTGCAGGCAGAGTTACTTGAGATCATTTTTGGTCAGCTTTTTGAAGGTTTCAGTCTCAGACAAAGAAGAATCTGGATGTTATGTCAGTACCGGTCAAGAACACAGAGCCTGTGCACTGATTTATTTATTAACAACATGACTGTGATTGGATGTTACTGTATGTTCCTGCTTCAAATGAAACCAGTAACATGACTCATTACTAAATGTCTTTTTTTGTTAACGACAAAGATTGTCAGATTTAACACACACTCCAGTGAATGCAGGAGACATGAGGAGTTAATCTGCAGCACAGCATCCAGAGAAAACTCACAGCAGTCTGTAAATTCTGCAATGCACTGCTGACTGAGACGGCCTCCCCACACAGATCTGACGAGTATGAGCAAAATATTAGCTACATATTATCTTGTCTTGGTCCTGTTCTTAACTTGGTGTCAACCACTCAAAGTCTTAGTCTTATCTCAATATGCTCCAGTGTTGGTCATGACTATAATGGTGCCACGTATTTAAAGTGTCTAATCAAATGAATATTAAAGGACCAGTTCAGACATTTTGGGTTGATGAGTAAAGTTTGAGAAGCAGTGGATTAGAAGTGAATTAAAATTTCACAATGGGTTGATATGTCGTGTCTGTTTTCATAACAAGTGATGTAAATGATCAGAGAGCTTCTGTGGATGGACTGTCACATGACCGGTCTGTCTGCTGCTCTGGAAACATGTACATATGTAGTCACCTCTTGGCTCAGTTATATTGTGTGCATGCATTCAAACCCAAACTCATGTAGTGCCTGCCTTCATATAGTTGATGAAAGTCAGTCAACTTAACTGTGTTAACACTCGACTGTTCACCAGAATGAACTTTTATTGTGCTTAAAACATAGAAACACATTAACAGGCAGCTGTGAAGTGAAACAGATCTATACTCTGCACACACTGCACCAACTCATGGATGAAGGGGTGTGAGAGGTGTTCGACATCTTCATGTCATGTCAGGTGTAAAGTTCTGTTTCATGACTACATTTTATCCTCTGAATGGAGACGTCACCAAAAAAGCAAAACAGACTAAAGTCATTGTTTGTCATGTTGCTGGGCCTGTTCATTTAACGTCATAAACAGTAGTCAATAGTAGCCTCGTGCTTACTGGTGAATAAAGACTACTGAGCCGTCATGTCAATATTAAATACAGCAGAAAATAACATCATCGGACTGCAGCCAATAGCAGACCGGTAACAGTCCGGTATGTGCTCTCCACCATGAAAAGTCTTGTTAAAACTGTGTCCAGGTGTCCTGCAGCAGAGCGGCGTCCGTCAGGCGGTGCTGCGGCTCTCGGGCATCAGGTTGATCAGAGAGTTACTGGCCTGAGCCAGTTCTGTGATGGACACTCTGCCTCTCTGTCTGATGAACTGAGCCACAGAGTCCAGCTCCTCTGGAGTGATGGAGATAAACTTCCCTCTGTCATCAATCACTCCTGCAGAAAACACAGCATGTTAGATCACAGAGGATACAACAATAAAGTATGATGAAGACTATCTGAACATGAAAAACTCTGCTATGATCTGAGCTGATAACACTCAATGTTTAATATCAAATAAACTGTAACCTCGACCTGAATGAATCCTGACTCAGAAACTAGCAGTGACACTTGCTTACACTAGGTGGTGTAAGATAGGAGCCAACATTTCTGCATTCCACTGATTCAAAGACTGAGTGTGGATGTTTACTGTGAGCAGCCTCATCCATACCAGCCCTGATCACACTGACCTGTGAGGGAGCCTTCAGCTAACAGGTCCTGCAGTCTGTCAATAGCATCCTGTGTCCTCATGCCAAAATGAGAAGCCAAGTCCTCGAGGAGAACCACCTTGGAGCTCTGCAGGACAGAGGAGACACAGTTTCACACACTCTATTCAGATACTTCAGTACAGGCTGTGTGTGTGTGTGTGTGTGTGTGTGTAGAGTGTGTCAGCTCTCACCTCGATGTACTGGATGAATTCTTGCAGCAGGTTCCGTGACTGAGAGTAGAGGCACACACACACACTTATTAGACATCATATATTACAGTCAAAAGACAGATGTGAACATGATATGATATGTGACCTGGTCCTCAGTGAGCTGCTCCTCCTCTCCCTGATCCTCTACGACGAAGGACGCTTTGAGTCTTAAGTACTCCTCCTCCTCCCGTCTCTCCTGCTCCTCTTTAGCTCGCCGCTCATCCTCCTCCTGACAAACACAGCACAGGGGGTCAGCATCTCGTCATACAGACACACGGGGAGGAAACAGCTGTAAGAGGTGTGTGTGTGTGTGTGTGTGTGAGAGAGAGAGAGAGAGAGACCTGCTTCTGCTCCAGCAGTCGTTCTCTCTCATCCTCCTGACGTCTCTCCTGCTCTCGGAGCTCCTGCATCCTCTTCCTCTCCTCCCTCTCCTCCACCTCCACCTGTTTCAGGAGTTTAAAGAAGGTTTTTTCATTATATATCCACACTTAATTGGAACTTTTGGCAGATGGAAGCAGTTCCTCCATTTCTACTGTAGACTGCATTGAAGGAGAACAAAGTGTATTTTGCTTTGACTCCTGGACCTCTCACCTCTCTCTGGGCTTTCTTGGCCTGTTTCTCCTCCAGCTTCTTCTGCTTCTTGGCTCCAACTTTAGCTGTCGCCTGGAAGTTCTGCTGCTCCACGTCTTCTTCCTCCTCGCGCTCTTCCTCTGAAATCAACAGCACACTTGTTACATGTTCTGGTACATCATCTTAAATCTGTTAAGACGGGCGCATTAAACCCATTATTTTACTCTAAACTTGAAACTTCTAAAGACAGTTTGGCTTCATTCTGAGTCTACCTGTCAGACACTGGCCAAATCCTGAGATGTGATACTTATTTCAGTGTTTACCAGGTTCCACAGCTTCTCTCTGTGGTCGTCTGTTAGCCATGGCCGCAGCCATCCTCCTCCTGCGAGGCATACCGGCTCCTCGGTCCTCTGCTGCCCGCTGAGGGGGCCCCGCTGCCCGGACAACATCTCTCTGCTGCTCCGCATCAGCTGAGCATGGAGAGGACACACAACATGTATGAATGCTGCAAAGACTTCACAACCCAGAGGGTGGGCCCCTGTAAGTGTCTCCAGTTCATCTTCACTGACAGAGCATATGAGGACAGTTCACATGGCCCACTGCAGCCTCCGTAGTTTGACAGCCGTAACAGAAGTACAGCTGACGTGTTCAGCTTCGCTCTCACTGCTTAGATCTTCACTCTGACGTCAGAACCATGACGCTGTGTGGAGACACGACAGCAGCTGGACAAACACCACGCTAACATTAAGCTGGCTCTCTAATGTGTGACGTCAGCTCTCTTACCTTCCTGAGTCTGCCTCCGTAACTTCACCGCGAACACGATGAGGACGAGGAGGACGGCAGCAGCCACCACATACAGCGCTATGTCCATGGCTGCTCTGAAAACACACGTATAAACACTACATACACTAAATATTAATAAACGTCTACGTCAGTGTTGAGCTGCGGACTGTACTAACGGAAGCCAGCCTTCTTCTTCTCTGGTGTTTAAACCAACGTTAAAGTGCATACTGCCACCTACTGTATCAGAGTGTATAGACTCCTGGTTTTATTATGGGCTTAAGATGATGTGGATTCTTCATGTTTTAAATGTTAAAATACTACTAAAAATGAAAAAAATATAGCAAATCCTACAACTAATGTCCGCCACCATCCTCCTCTTTTCTTCATCTCACCTCACTCTGTTTATCAGCGCTCAGCAGCCGCTTTATCGGCGCATTAGCGCCACCTGCTGGTCCATTAGGTGGACAGACAGGTAGAATGAAAGAAAAAGATGAAAAGAAAGATCATTTTTCTTACAATTTCTATGATTTCCTCACAAGACTTTCTATTTAACTTTTTAAAAAATCATATTCTTCATACAGGAGTAACCTGAGAATCTAAAGGCAAGCAAGGATGCAATTATATGCAAAATATACAGTAGAATTGTAAGCAGCATTTTGGTTTGAAGACTTTTTTATTCCTAAAATGTATTAATGAAAACGTGTTTAAATGACCAGAAATAATGACGTCTTTGCAGCAGGTTTAAGGTCTAATTCATCAAGCAAAGCAGTTTGTCCTGCTTCCAGGTAACATGCAGTGCAGTTTGACACTCACTAGGTGGCAGACACGTTGCCTCTGCAGGCATCGCCTCAGCTGCTCACAGACTAATGTGTAGTATAACTGTGTGACAGCGAAGGAACATCCTCTCTCTTTCTCTCTCTCTCTCTCTCTCTCTCTCTCTCTCTCTCACACACACACACACACACACACACACACACACACACACCTCACCCATAAAGTAAGAAGGAAGGTCACATTCACAGCACTGTGCTCTCCATAATAAATCACACCTGAAGGCATCATCCAGTACTCCACAGTGATCATACTGAATGTAAATACTGCTGGAAAACAATTGCTACAAAATTTCAACCATCGAAGAAAAGGTCACCTCTTTTGAGATGTGTGAGATGTGATGGCCCTGCTGGGAAGAGCGAGCATGGATGCCCCTGAATCCTCCCCCTGAGCCTTTTCAATCCTTTCTGTACAGCATGAATATAGAGGCTGCTTAAAATCTTAAAATCAAGCGGACATACTGTTAAAATCAAGTGAAGCCAAGCCAGGTTAACCTGCTGCTGAATCCTCCAGCTGTCTATGCAATATATGCAGTGTGTCTGTGCCAAACAACTACCTAGCCCTAGATTTGTTGCGGTGTCAATTGAACACATTAATTAACCCTTATAACTAGACTTCTACAAGTAGAAGTCCTACATTTGCAACCTTTTGAAGTAAATAATCCAGGAATGGGTCACAGTGGCATCAGGTAAAGCAAGGTATTCCAGATGTCTTTCTCCCCAACAATGTTTTCCAGCTCCTGGCGGATTCCGAGGCATTTCCAAGCCAGATGAGATATATAATCTCTCCAGCATGTTCTTGGTCTACCCAGGGGTCTTCAACCAGTTGGACATGCCCAGACAACTTCCAAAGGAAGGAGCCTCCTGATCAGATACCTGAACCACTTCAACTGGCTCCTTACGACACAAAGGAGTAGCAATCAGAGTTCCCCCACATGTCTGAGCTCCTTACCATTTCTCTAAGGGTATTCCGTCCTGGTTATGGATTAGTGGACTTGCACATTACCCCAGGGTCATTGTGGGGGTCAGAGGATTTTGCCCATCCAATCCTTCCAGTTACAGATGGAAGTCAAAAGAGATTTGATTTAGGTTCATCCAGTGTTGTCCCTTGTTGCTGTTTCTGTTTGTATTTTTCATAGATAGGATCTCCAGGGACGGCCAGGGGAAGAGATGTGTCTGGCTTGGTGACCCCAGAATTGCTTCGCTGCTCTTTGCAAATGACACTGTTGAATTCATCAGATCATTGTCTGGTGATAATAAATCACTAATGTCAGTGCTTTCTATACAATAACATGGAATCTCCTGTGTGTGTGAAGTGATGTGCTTACAGTTTGTACAAATGATGAAACAAACATCAAGTTTGAGTGAGAGGACACAAATCGTAATGATGTGTTTGATAAGAAGGGTCCTTTGATTGTCATTCTGAATAACACTTAGTAAGAGTGTAATGAGTTCACCGTGACACATCATGTCTGAATGTGGGATAATAAAGTGCAGCGAACTCATTCTCTGCTCGTGCAGCAGGAGCTGAAAGTATGTCCCAGTCAGCAGTTTTTCTCTGTCAGAGAACGGCAGCAGAACGTAAGAACAGGAGAGAAGAGCGCAAATGAAAGGATGAGCTAATCGTTTAATCCTCTCCCACAGAAGGATGTGAGGCTCCAGCGGGTATGACGGTACTTTTCCGTCACTGGTGACATCTGGAGGACACAGCCTCTTTCTGGAGCACCCACTGCAATCTGATACTCCCCCTCTCTCTCTTTTTTTTCTGTGTACGTGTGTGTGTTCCGTTGTGTAAGTGGAAATGTTTTGTTGCTACTAATAACACTTTTCATGCTGGTAAAAAAAAAAAAAAGGTGTGCGTGTGTGTGTGTGCATGTGTGTGGCTGCAGGATCTTTACTCCAGTGATTACAATGACAGTGCAGTATGCCCTCAGACAATGTCTGAGCAGACATGTGTCAGTGTGATGAGAAGCTGTGGAGAGATGTGAAAAGAATGAACTGAACTCGTCGTCTCTTTTCTTCTTCTGTTGTCTCTCGCAGTGTGTTTGTCAGACAGCAGACCTTCTGCTTTGTATTTTGTTTCACTGTGAATTGTAAATGTGTCTCTGCTTACAGAAAAGCATGATTGTATTTAGTCAATGAACTGATTCTCACTATAATCCATCTGCCCAGTGCTAGCCTATGGTATGCAAAGAATGTATGCATGGCTGTGACAGTCTAAAGTTGAAGGTGAGCATTCGAAGGACACTACACTTGCCGCAGTCCTTATTTCCTGGTTCAACGCTCAGGTGATCCACAGGGGGCGGTGATTACTGCAGCTCCTCAGATGGAGCAGCCTTGCAGAGGAAAACTGCAATACACAGAGAAGTAGTTGTAGGAAAATGACTGATGTCCTCTGATTCTATGTGAAACCTCCAGAGGTCAGTGTGGCCTCAGTCCCATGTGAAAGGAGCAGAGCCAAGAAAGAGTTCAGCAGCCTGTGCAGGTGTAGTAGTTTGGATGGAGTCATCCACACACAAACAGGAAGTAGTAGTAAGGAGGGGGCTGGACAGAGAGGCAGGAAGAGAAAGATAGGAAGAGCTGCAATGTTCTGCAGGGACAAGGTGACTCCTCCACAGGACAGATCTGCCCATGGGTGAAACCTGAAAAAAAGTCACACACGCACACACACACACCAAAGTTTGGCGTTTTAGATGATTTGGCCTTTTCTTAGCAGCACAAGTAATTAGAAATTAGTTTAAGTAATCTTTTATACATACATATTTTACCTGAAATTTCATATACTGCATCTCAGTAGTACACTACATGGCCAAACACATGTCAACATTTAAACATTACACCCATACTCTGTTATAAATATATAAACTATTTATTTGTGAGCTGTTTTTAAAGATTTGAGATTATCTTCGGTAGGAACTAATGAGTCTGGAGCTGAGAGCTACAGACAGGCAGATTCAGGGCATTTCTATTGGCACCTGGATTTGTGTTACCAGTTTAAGTGCACCAAGTTGTACCGAGTCACACCTGAGATGGACCACCACCACATCATCTAATGGGACGCTCCCATTGACTGAGAGAACAATTTCAACACCATCAACATAATGTGACAAAAAAAACTGCAGTAGAAAGAGCACCTCTCCTTCTTTGACTCTTCTTTGCTGTGTCGTTTTCTGTCACACAGAAACTTTCCGGCAGTGTGACTTCATGTTTTCACAGGATTACATTATGAGATGCTAAGGAAACACTCCTATTGTGTGACTGTCTGTGGTCTGCTTGATGACGTTCAAGGACTGCACGGCCTCGCTGGAGATAAAAGCCGAAGGTTTACTGCAGTTTGATGGAGAAATATTTTGAGTACAGTTTCAAAGCCTCACCACAAACATTCAGTCACAGCAGATTAGTTAGAGCATGATGGGAACATGTCTCTTCTCTGCACACATGAAACACTGACAGACCAGAGTGAGCTTGATGTGGCCCTGATGAAGGAGGTCTGTCCACACATTGGTAGTATACGTACAGTGTACTGTATACAGCATGTCACAGATACATTGTGCAGCTCCTTGAACCAGAATATAGAAGCAATGTGATTGTATAGGATCGGCTTACTTTACATATCCATTTGGATTTGTTCACACAAATACTTTAGTAAACTTCAAATACCGGCAATCTGATGCCAGAAAAGTGACACCGTCTTGTACTCACAGGATCAACTAACAGCTGTGACTTTAAAGCAAACTGCTCACGTTTCATACACGTGAACTCCACAGATAGTGATTAAAAGATCCTGAGCCCTCACAGCATTTGTTTAATGGAATAATCTAAACATCTCATTGTCTAATGTAAGCTCGAGTGGCATCAGTATGAACTTGTTATCATGTGACACTATGACACCTGAGCCATTTGATGATGCAGTGACAACTCAAGCACTCTCCTGCCGCATTATTGGAAATGTAGGATCCCAAACGACTCACCAAAAGTCAGAATATCTCGGCCTCTGCTGCTTCCATTGTGACAATTCTTTATATAATCTGTGTGTCCCATCTTTTGGGAGGTCAGATACACTGCATTCCCCTGTTAACTGCACACAGACACACAGACTGATCTAACCACATGCTGCCATTTTTAACAGAACACAGGTGAGAGTAGACAGTGAAGGGCAGGCCAGAGGCAGATTGTCCTCCTCTAAAAACAGACTTTGTTGACACTGTGTGCAGCTGACTGGTGATCCATAACAATGAGTTTGTAGTGGTCACAGAAGCTGATGACGTCCACTACTACTCTATTTGATCTACACAACTCTGAGCTTTTGCCGGAAGGAGAGCCGGCTCTGGCTCACTTTAGCCTATCATCCAGATGCACCCTGAGGTAATTATAGGAGGGAACCACCACGACGTCCTCCACCTGGATGGATGCAGAGGTCTTAGTCCTGTGGAAGGCGACAGTCAGTTCCTCATCTTGCTTATGTTCAGCTGCAGATCGTTCAATTTGCACTACCAAACAAAGTCATCCACCAGGCCTCTGTGTTCATCTGAGAGCTTCTGCAGGTGGCATGACTCTTCACAGCTTCTGACACACAGTTCCCCATTGTCTGATTTCATGAGGTGACATTTGAAGTTATCTCAGCATGACAACGTGTGCTTCCATATAATAAAAACATGTTTTTCATTGTCATAACCAGTTATGAGTCATGGGTTATATGTAAATGAGTAGTGAGTGAGCAGCACTGACTGCTCTTTGATATATAGCACATTCTCTTATCAACCCAGCAGATAGTCTGTTAATGGTTGTGTGTTTTATATGACTGCAGATCAGGTTGGCTGTGATAGGGTGTGTTCTGTCACTTTCACCTTGTGTTTGAAGGACATCATGGCTTCAGTTCGACTCCACAGTGTTTCCTTTGTCCCTAATGTTCAACCAAATCCTCTGTTGTACCTTTCACCAGGTGTTAATATAAGGTCACATGGGACTGTAGGTCTCCTGCACACAGACTGGGAGGACTGGGATCACTCTTTGTTACCTGTATGAGGTGCATAGGAAACTCTCTAGTCAATGTCATGAAGTCAAGGTCATGGCTCAGAACCCAGCCACGGTCCGCTCCAATAAAAAACAACGGTTATGTTTTCAGTTCCTTTAGGCTGTAACATAGAGCTGAAAACACAGCAAATAAAACATTTTACAGACAACATAAAGATTTAATAAAATCATAGACTACTCTAGTCACTGTCTTGTATTTAAACACAAACACACACCCTTTGTGTTATAGTGTCACCATCCCCAGTCATCGGAGTGAAGCGGTCAATGTCCATAATTGCTGCAATAAATTAGTCTTATCATTGTTATCATTATTATCACCATGATTTCGCCTGATCAGAGACTGTCACTGAAAACATCTAAAGATATATCCAGGAGATACATACAGTACAATAATACATGGAATCACATTAGATTTAACATTTTCAGCAGTTGGTGCAGGTCAATATTCAGTTGTATTAAAACAACATTAGCAAAACCACCTTTAACATTTTGGGGTATAATTATTTACATCATTTTGTTCAGTAAACTCTGAAACTAAAGAAATAAACTGAGAATTATGATGACTTTTGACAACAGAAAAGAAAGGTGGAAGCTTTTGGAAGGTCTGGACTTGCCACTGCAGTGTTTCCTGGGAAATGTGGGCCTAATGTGTGAAGGGAGAGCCTCAAAGTGTTAAAACCTCAACAACATGATGAGGATAAGATTATTGACAAGTCAACAAACAGCTTCGGTGCTAACGCTGCTAAAACGCAATTATCTAACTTTGGGTAAACCTGCAAACAAGTTCCCTTACAGAAGAGTCCTCTGAAACAATTGTGAACTGAGATTGAGCCGTTTCATAACCTCTATAGTGTGACCGTGCAGCGCTAAATTGCTCTGAGTTCAAAGAGCTGTGGTCTAATTCTGTAGATCAGGTTATCCATCTGGCTCAAATATTAACCACCACATGAATTATTGGAAGGAACGAGTAGTAAACTTTGTACTGGGGTAAGCTGCAGCTAAATATGAGTGAGATGTGGATTAATTTGTAACCAGTGCAACATTACGCAAGAGCGTATGTTTCACCACAGCATCAGGAGTGGCCAGTCAGGATGTGATCTGCATCGAACAGGTTTGGAGCATGGCGACAGCTCAGACAAGGAGGAAAAACAATGAAAGTTTAATAGGGGGGGTGTTTATTACACAGTGGACACCAGCAGCTGGTCGTCTTCTGTTCTGCTGTAGACTGTATGGCAGAAGCAGAAGCTGCTGACTGATGATTAGCACCTAAAAATGTACTTTGCCAGACAAAAACTCTGATCTGATGACTCAAGACAAGTTGATTTGTGGTTCATATGAATGTTCATCATACAGACAAACTTACTGCTACATTCCACTTTGCACACACTTCATTTCCATTCATTTCTCTCAGAGCCATTATTCATCTATTTCCTTTTTATTTTCAAATATGCATATTGATGACAGTGAGCTGATGAAATGCAAGCCGCCCTATCTAGTTCCCACCTTCACTCTGTCATGACATCATGTCCTGCCTTCAGGGGATAGGGTAACAGAGCCCTACCAAGAAAAACATTCACCTGAGTGTATCGCCAGCAGGGTGACACAAATGCAGGCGAATCAGTAACACAGGCAGAGATCACACACCTGAAATAGACTGACAGTTTATTTGTTCTTTTTTACAGAGCTCAAAACAAGTAATTATACAGAATGATACAAAATACAGGATTTACAGGGTACTTATTACAGGGTCACACAACAGATACACAAACATGGATTAACACACGGCACAATACAGACTTATTAAAGCTCCTGTTAAAACATGCCTCTCTGCACAAGAGCCGTCTATAGAAAAGCTCATATGTGCTTTTTGGCATCAGTATGTTTTAGAATATAACTATGTTAATCTCCAAGTATGTTCAGTACAGTTGTGTTTAACATGAAGAGTGGGTGACAATTTGCTCCTCAGCTCTGTCACTGAATAATTCAAACTAGTATTTCACTCAGATATAGATATTTGGTGATAAGTCACATTTTTGCTCTTGGTAACTTTGCTATGGTTACTCATGACCCCCACAGGACGATATCTCATGGTTTTGGTTTCAATATATAACACACTCCATAAACTCAGCTGTGATCTTTGAACATAAAAAGAATGACCGACAGATTTGGAATTTAACTGTTCAAACTGTAATGATCCTGTGTGTGTGTTCATTGTTTTCTTTTGCTTCTGTGAATTGTGAGCTTCCAATTGTTGTTGAGTGTGTGTCCAGGTTGAACAAGTTAAATGTAACCACAGATTATTTTCACAACTCTTACACATTAACCAGTGCCTTTCAGAGAGGACATTTAAACTTTCCATAATGATCTCTGTCAATTATTGAACTCTGGGGCATTATGGTGCGGCCTTGGGTTGTGACTGACAAAAGGACTTCAGACATTCTATTTTACAAAGTTAGGAAGCACAGACAGGCTTTGCTATCGACATGTTCTATGTTTATCTTAACATATTACTACTGTTCCTACTGTTTCAGTTCTGTGTGTGCCCTTTAGCCACAGTCTAAACTCACTCAGCACACATGAAGATACAGTTCTCATAAACTGGACTGGGTCTGTTCCTGGGTCAGTTTGGTGTTGACAGTTAGCACATAAAATGACATGGTGTCTTATATGTAAAGATTCTAAGCCAAGTCCTCAGATCCAGTCACTGTCAGTCATTCTCATTAAGATTTTCTTAAACACGTTTGATATTTGGGACTGGCATCACGTCTCTCCTTCACGTCCGTCTGCAGGCTCTACAGTCAGACATGCCTCTCCATCCTTGTTTCCTTCTCTTTCTTTTTGTTTGTTGTCGGCCTGTTCCGTCTCCATTGCTTTGGCCTTTTCAGCACAAATGTCACTGCATAGATAGTTGGCGTCCATGTTTGTTTTGGTACAGGAACAGTAGACAGTTGGCATTCTTGCAGGATTTGCGAGGTCATTTGCCATCAGAACTTCAGTCTTGACATAAGATAAGGACTAACACGTTATTGGATTTGGTCTTTTACTATTTGTTGATGATAAGAAAAACATAGAATAGTATAAGACTGATGATGTCAGGGTCTATCTGTCTTACTTTAGTTTACTGTATGCTCTACGCTGCTGCTGAAACACCATGTGCTAATATCCTGCAACAAAGTGTACTATGGCATTCTTGCCAGTGTTTCACCTGTAAACAGCTGCATAGGACATTCTGTCAGAGTGCACGATATGGTCAAGGTCAGGAGCTTTGTCTGTGGACACAGATACAGGCGGAAATGAGCCTGAAACATGATCCTGTAGTATTCTGTTTATATTCAGATCTATAGAAAAATGAAATATATATGGTATAGCACTTATACTGCCCCATTGTCTTTATGCTAACTGATGATTATATTGATGTGGCACAGCATTGAGACACAAGCATGAGATTCATATCAATCTTCTCACCTCACTCTCAGCAAGAAAAAGAATTTATTCCCCAAAATGTTGAAGCGTTCTTTCTATAATAAATGAAGCATAATATGATACAAACAGGCATTTTAGAATGTAAAAGTAATGAGACAGGAATGTAATGTGATGTTGAAGGCCAGTAATCGGGGTCAGCTCTTTCATTCGCCTGAGAAACCGAGAGGAAGCCAAGAGGAAATAGAATGTTATAATCCACAGCTCTTGAATTAATCAGTAATTAACCTCCTTGACCCTGCCAGGCACAGCAGTGGGTCACTTTTTACAACCTCATGTGAAGTGTGTTCAAACACACCTCTTTTACATTCTAGAGGAGGTGGAAAAGTTTCCAACAAGTCAGGCTGAAAAAAAACAGGAATGGATGCTGTTGGAAGTTGGAACATGAAAACGAAGACTTAGTAAACATTATGAAGATCAGCATGTTAGCATTGTCATTGTGAGTGTGTTAGCATGTCTACATTAGCATTTAGCAGGCTACTCTCTCAGAGAGTTGCTAGTCTAACAGACTGACTTTTTGAAGATCACTCTGATGTGTTGAGAAAAAAATGCTTCTTGCTGCCTGAGTAAAGAAAAATACCATTGGAAACACTTAGCTTATCACATGTGAAGTATCCAAACTACATTTAAATAAACAAACACACACATACACACACTTCTCAGGATCTTTTGGGTATTACCATAAGAATTGTACTAATGTGCATTCAACATTCAGAAACACTCGTCTTTGACAGTCTCTCACAGCTGCATGATTCTGTGGTGGTTGTGAGGCTGGTCGGTCAATTCTCAACATACAAGATGTTTATCTGTTGACAGCCGGAAGCCTCTTTTATCAGTGACTAAGAGCAGAGTAGGTGGAAATGTCGCTGAGAGTAATGTGTGTAAGTGGTAACATGCTACCTGTGCAGGCCTCAAACAGGAAGATTCACTTTCACCTTGAGACCCCCCCCCCCACACACACATTGACAGTACACATGTTTACTGTGTACACAAGCTGACAAAAGGCAGCAGTTGTCTAGGCGTGGTCGCTGTCAGACACCAGGCTGTATCATTAGCAAAATGGTAGGCTTTATCTCACTGGCTGCTCCACAAACCGTGCCTCTGTGACTCCAGCTTGGTGCTTACCTTCACATCAGCTCCATCATACAAACACAGGAAATGAGCATTGTAGTCGTGCAAATTATGACCAGTTTTGGATCAGGACAAGTATACAGTAGCAGCATTATTAGAGTCTGTCTCATCATGTTTGGAGCGGCAGACAGGTGAGACTCAACGCTATGACTGCTAGAGAATTAAAACAGACACAGGAAATGAAGAATAAATAATTCATTTCATTTTCATTTCATTTTGGACCTGTTGTAGCAAACTCCACCAACATGCTGAGCAAATTGACACTCTTAAATGATTTTCAAATGTTTGATAAACATTATAGAATATTTGCAGTTGGTAAAAGATACCTTTGGATTGTATTTGTAGAATATATTTTGAAGTAACTCTGACGCCACATGGATTTTCTTTTTGTTTAGGGTTAGTCTGGTGTTTTTGTCCGCAGAGCATGTGTTATATCTTAATCATCACTTCACCACTCTGTCTGTGACTCTCTGTGCCAAACTCCTCAATGATTCCTACTGATGACATAAAGCTTTAAACATAGCTGGATACTGTACTGAACAAATGTTAGTCAAACAGGGAGAAATAATGTATCTGTTAGGGACTATGTTCAGAGGTGGATTTATCCACATTTGGTGCTCTAGTGAGTATTTGCGGCAGTGAGTCAAAGTGGTAATGAAGGTACATGTCACCCACTGCAACAGTATGTTTAACAACAACAACTGAGGTCTGTGGCACAAAGGAATAAGATACAGGTGTTAGTAGATACAATCTGTGTTGTTCTGCATGGCCACACTCAAAGGTGAAGCCTGTCTTTGTAGAGAGGGACAAGATGTGATATCAGGACTGTCGTTCTCAAGGACATGTGTGAAGAATGGCGTTCTCACATCCACTACATGAAACATGCTTGCAACACAATTATGTGTTCCAACAAGCACTAATTTGAATCATACTGAGGCCTTTAATCTGTTCAATGGTTAAGTGTTGACTCAGTGTGACTTGAGGACGGCTAGATCAGCCACATAAAGGAGTTCTGCTGGGATGCTTGTGGAGTCAGCAGAGTGTGTTCAAAGTGAGGGCAGGATTGGCATCATGGTGCTCTTCTGACCTCCTGCACCTTCCATCTTCCTCCTCACTGACAGATGTTGTGCTCTGTGAATGAGTGGTGGTCACTGTGGCCTAACTCTCGTCAGCCTTCAAATGTCCACAGTTTCTTTACTTAAGAATGGGTTTATGTTTGGTTAGTGGGACAAGCTATAGCACAAGACTTGGAAAGATGGGATTTGATTGATTGATTGTTCCATAGAGCTGCATAACATCTGTTACTTGACTCCTCTCGTCCTTGAGGTGATATTTAAAGGTCAGAACCCCCATGTGCACAATCCCAGGCCGATCACACCTACACACACATGTTTACATTTAAACAAATGTACAGAGCTTAAGAAAGGCAGATGGCAGCACATTGCTGAGCGATCACACACATGTACACATGGACACACACACAGCTCACATAGACAAGACAAGAATGTAAAGTTGAAGGATGTACACGTGTTTGTATATGTAAATGCATGTGTGTGTTTGTGTGCACTGGGTGAGGGTCGGCTAAAAGTCTGATATTTTGAACTCAGATAGAAAATTGGGTCGTGGTGTGGCCCCTGTGACTGGCAGCAGAGATGCCCTTGGAGCTGGCTTTAGAGAGGGGTTATAGGATGTAGAAGGCAGGATATATATACACGTCTCAACTATGTGTATACTTGGCAATGCTGTGTAACTAGAGCTTATTATCCCTGTGCTGTGACGGGGGGTGGCTGTGAGGAGGGGTCCACAGCACACAACAACACAGGACACCCACCGAGTTATACTGGGAACAGATAAGAGCCACACAGGCTTCAGTAAATGAGCTCCACTCTGTTAGTGAAGGGGATAAAGGGATTGCATTGTTTGTGCCATAATGAGTGTTTTAGAGCTGAGACTTCGTTTAGAATTGTAGGTTAGTGCACTGTAATCTGCCATTCTGCGTGCGCCTTGTTGTAATTGTTGGCATGCAGTGACTTAACCTGACAGTCATACTCAATTACAAGTCTTTAGCTACACATGAGCCTCCGTTAGACCTGTAAACGGGCTCATATAAAAGACATTAACCAGTAGGATGTGTCGTCTCACCCTCATTCTACTCTAAGCTGAAGCTTGTAGGATAAGTTTAAAACCCGTTCAGTCACTGAAGTCCAACGTTAGGCTTCACCTGTGTGTGTGCTACTGTCGTTGGACTCTCCAGGAACACACACCAGCTTCACAGGAAGAAGTGTGTGTGGCTGACTTATTGTCCGACTGTCACACCAAACCCCGTGAGACTGAGATGGAGATGGAAAATCTCAGGCTCATGACATTACGCTTACCTGCACCTCATATTCATGACAAGCAGCTGATGGATCACCTGAATGGTGGAGCTGTTGGGGGAGAGGGGTGGGGGTGTTGTTGCTCAGTGGGGGGGGGCCAAGAGTTAAATAAATATTGACTGTGTGAGAGAACCTCAACAGACACAACTCCTGTGAAAATGATGTATATGACGGTAAGCTGCTCAGGTTTGTAATGTACTACTAGTTTACAGTAGTCTGTGGTATTATTCAGTAAGAGCAGCTCTATTTAAAGGTGAGGTATTTTAAGGTGAGGGTGAGGAGCCAGAGGGGAAACTGCAGCAGCTCAGCCAGTTCACCGAGCCCTGACAGATGTGAATGTTTCCAGTTTGAACTTTTTTGTGTGTTTCTGTTCGAATGCCGGAGCGAGGCTGAGGCTGGCTCTGTGCCATGATACCTGAGGACAATGAATAACTTCCTTCCTGCTCAGACATATCTGCAGAGCTCAGCCAAGTTATGTATAGCGCTGCTGAACGTCTGCATCTATAGGCTGTCTGTCCATCTTCACCACGTCAGAGCTACGCACGGCTCCCCCGCTCCCTAATTGGCCCGTGCTGCTCCTCCCTCCTCCTAGGTAACTTTTTGAGAGTTTCGGGCGGAGTCGACGACGAACGGTTTATATTGGGGAGCCTTCCGTTGGAAGTAGCTGGGTGCCTCTGCGACGGGTCGGGACTTTAGTTAGCGCACGGAGGAACGAGTGTGAAGAACACCTTAACCGGGAATACATCAACATGCCTTCAAATAAAGACGACGGCGGCTGGAAGAAGTTTGTGTGGGACTCGGAGAAAGGAGAGCTGCTCGGCCGTACCGGAGGCAGTTGGTGTGAGTATGTGTGTGTGTGTGTGTACACACATGATGTGTACGCGTGAGAGAGTGTGTAAGTGTATGTGAACTGGTTAATTGGGAAGCGCGCGGTCGCGGTTGTAGGAGAGGAGCGCGCGGGTCGCCTTGTGTTTGAACCACCTGTTTGATTTGACTTTGCTGCATCCTGAACACACACCGGCGGCACGAGACACCGCCGCTGCTCCGCCGGCTCACGGTGTCCGAAGCCGCACATCCCGCAGACAGCACACAGACATGCTGTGTGTCGTTTATCAGATGCGTAAAGCACTGTGTGTGTGAGAGTGTGAGAGTGCTCTCGTAGCGGTATACCAACTTCTTATTGTACATTCACAGAGTGTAGCCACTGCGGTGCGCTGCGGGGCTCACGCTGCGGGGCTCATGATGCTGACTCCACATTGGCTGTCTGTTGTTGGGGAAACGTCAAGTTTGTGTTTGAGCGTTTTTGGAGCGTGCAGTCAAAGGGTTAAAAATGCATCACGGTCCAAGGTGAGTCAAGGTGATCGGGCCTGCTCGGAAATGGAGAGCGGACTATCGATCCGTGTCGGGTTCCTGTGATCAGATGTCACTGTAATCTAACGAACAATACAACTGATTAACTCGTTCGACCTTTCTTCTCCTGTTTCGCCGGCAGCCAGTGCGCATGTCCTTGCTGCTCCTCTCAATGTCACACAGCTCCTCACTGCTCCGTCTAGACTCCAGCAAACACCTGGGTGACAAATAAAGCCGGAGTGACATGATGTCTGAGGCTGCTGCGGGAGCTCCGCTCAGCGAGCCTCTCTGAGGCTGACTGAGGCTCAGCACCTCCTGTTCGTCCTTCTGAGGTCAAATGAAAATGCTGATGCATCTGGGAAGTGTGCCATGCGCAGTGCTGTCTGTGTGTGTGTGTGTGTGTGTGTGTGTGTGTGTGTGTGTGTTTGAAGGTTGTGATGAAAGACATCTATGCTGATCTGGGACCACCTTAACAAGACAAGTTTGAGCCACAACATATCAGACCTGTTCAAAAGTCTCCAGTTGGAGTTGCTGTGGACTGAAGACTGTCCTCACACTGTGGCTCAGATAAGGAGCAGACTGTCCAGAAGACACAGGCTTTGATTGTGTCATATCCTGTCTCGTGTCATATTCTGTCGTGACCTTTTGACATTGCTTCATGCAGCAAAAAGGCCTGACTGGATGAATGTATAGCTCGCTAGCTGCAAGGTTAACTTGAGTCCCGCTTTATTGCTGTGCAGATAATGGGACAGTAACGCTTTGTTAGCTGTAACTCTCCATCTGCACGCTCATCGTGCGTTACAGCGGCGATCCTCGAGTAAGCTCTACAGTGTGTGCACAGGCTTCACAGCTCAATGGCTGTAAATCTGTGAGGACAAAGACCGCCACTGTTGGATTGTTTTATCATGAATGCTGTCTTTGTAGTTCCCCTCATCCACGGCGGAGACACAAGCTCTCTTAGCATGTTGGTGTCCCACTGTGTCCTTGAAGCTGGGCTAGAGACTAATGCAAGATAAGTTGTAGTCCTGTCCCAAGAAACATTTCATCCCAACTCAGAGTGAAGTATGGAGCTCTGTTTGGACGTTTTACCACACAGAACAGCTGATCACTAATGAACTGTCCCCTGTAAAGTTTTGTCTTCAGCGGACAGCAGGTCTAACCTTGAGTCTGTATCAGCTCATCTGCACGCTGCAGTTTTCCATTCGTCTGTGCACAGCTTCAGCTCAGGCACATCACACGACGACTGTGAGTGAAGTTCATTTTTTGCTTCAAGCTGCTTGTTCTGGTGCTGCAGAGCGACATGCCCGCATCGTGTTGCAAATGTCATGCTGGGGGTGATGTGCCTCCCCCACCCCCTCCGTGTCGATCATAGCTGGAGCTCAATGGGCAAAAAGCTCAATTGAATTATTGATGGTCTCATGAGACCATAAAAACATCATGACAGCGACACTTCAGTCTCCTACATGCCTTCTGGCGTGTTGGGAGGTCATGTGAGGCTGATGGTGGTGACAGTGTAGCAGTTGGTGTGTAGTCTGGGCTCGGCTCGGTCACGGAGCTCTGCAGCTGCTCAACAGGTTGGACGCGCCCCCCCCCCTCCCCTCACTGTTCAATCCACTGTTTGTTCATTAACCGAGAATCACCCGTCACACCTTGATAACACACAACTTTTAATTTGACTTGTAAAACAGCTGACTGCGTCACTGCTGACTTAACTGAAGGGGTGAATCTTCAGGAAGTCCCTCGTGTGTTTTGATGAGTTGTTGTTCAGTGTCAACTGTCATAGGTGATAATTACTGAGTGACTCTGTTTGACCTCTTGTCTCTCGCTGTCCAGCTTTACTGACACATTTTTTTTTGTCTCCTCTGCAGTCAAAATTATAGTGTTCTATGTCATTTTCTATGGATGCCTGGCTGGAATCTTCGTCGGAACCATCCAGGCCTTGCTGCTTACCCTGAGCAACTACAAGCCCACCTGGCAGGACAGAGTTGCACCCCCTGGTAAGAAGTGACACCCACTTCCTGTCTGTCAGGATTCTATCATGCAGGTCCGCCTCTGAGTCTAAAGGTCGTCTGTAGACACTCAAACACTGCTTAGTAACAGTGGAATAAATAAAGTCCAGACAAGGGTCATGTTGTACTTAGAGGATCTTGTGATGATATTTCCTCGATTAAGAATGGCAGCTGAAGCTTCCTGACTGTGTTTTGTTATTTCAGAGAGTTATTGATGCTTACTCTGTGGATCAGAACTGCCTCTCTGTGACCTTGTTGATATGACAAGATTGTTTTTCATGACAGTCTGAGTGAATGCATGTGGAAAACACTGTGGTCAAGTGAGTATTACTATGTATGACACTGAGGTCCAAACAAGGTGAATGTCATATGTCTTTGAGACAAATATACAAGTGATGTCATTTATTTTGGCAGCCAGAAAATAATAGTGCATATGAATTTTCTTTTTACGACAGTCTGCCAGAAGTATGCGTTCATGTCCAGTCAGACTGATTCTTTTTTTCATTCCTCTGTCCTCGTTAGAGTTTCTCTTCAGGACATAAATCGATCAGAAATGATCCTCTTAAATCAATCTTAAATGGTGCACAGTTAAATGATCCTATGAAAGTATAACTCAAATGTTATATGTAAAGATGTTGGAAATGATACAAATTGAACTATACTATATGACAAACTATAAGGTGAGTCAACAGACAGAAACTTATTAAGATTTCTGAAACCTGAACAGAGTTCTCCAGATGTGATCATGACTGCAGTCGATGTATTTGGACACATGTTGGAAACGTGTGCTCATCCTGACCACAGGTAACACGGCTGCATGTTGTTTTGGAAATGAACTCTTCATGTGTCCTCTTATCGTGGTCCCATGGTGACTGCGCTGACAGCAACCCCTCCCCTGTGTACACACCGCAACCTGGTTTCCATGGAGGAGAAGGCCAGCTGGGGTTTACCAGGCCCTGCTGAGCATGTGCAGAACACAACTGTTGAGTGGACAGGATGGAGGCTGGTGGCAGCCAGCTACTGTCTGACTGCTGTTTGAGGAGGCGTTATCAGTGAGCATTGTGTTCATTTGAGGGCATCCTAACACTGTTGTGTCACAGGGAAATCTACTGTCAATGACCAGATCCCTGGTCCTCTGATAGAGTTAACAGATTAAGTTAACAACACAGTCCAGGAGTGAAAACGAGCTCCTCACTGTGTGCTGTTACTGTGCTAAAGGGACCAGTGTGACATTTAAAGAGACACGTGAGCTCTATCAGTTTCATCTGGGTCCAGTACAGAGACACTGCAGGTCCGGACCATATTCAGCCTATTCAGCTAATCCTAGCACAAAGATTGGAAGCAGGAGGAAACAGTATCCGTATCAGGGATGTGCAGATGTGACACTGATCTTCTCATCTCCTCTGAATCTGCAGAAGTTGGCAAAAAAAAGTGGGTTTCCCACCTCGTCAGTGTTCCTGAATGTGTCACAGGATGTCTCATTTTCAGACTTCAAAGCTTGCCTAATTTTCTGCTCTTATCCGAGATATGAGGGTTCTATTTCTGACTTTTGTCTGCTCTGGGATCAGTTTAATAAAGTATTACTGTTGATAAAAAGCATCTCATGTGATCCTCTGCAGGCCTTACACATACCCCACGGTCAGACAAATCTGAAGTGAGCTTCAACCTCAACGATGTGGAGACCTACCTGCCTTACACCAAGGCCTTGAAGGACTTCCTGGCCAAGTATGACGATGAAAACCAGAAGGACCAGATGAAGTTTGAGGATTGTGGAGGTAGGTTTGATTTGATGTCTCATTGGATCGCCCAACTACCCTGAAGCTGTGTCCGGACCTTCCTATCAAGTACAGAAAGGTCCGTGGACATGAGAACACTGGCTTTTGTGATCCGTGATCGTAACCCTAACCCATCAACTCTCCTTCTTCCCTCCAGAGGAGCCTGCAGAATACAAGAACCGGGGCGACTTGGAGAGCGATGTCGGCATCAGGAAGGCCTGCCGCTTCTCCAGGGCTGTGCTGGGACCCTGCTCTGGCATCGAGGACCGCGACTTTGGTTTCAAGGAGGGCAAGCCCTGCCTGGTTGTAAAGCTCAACAGGATTGTCAACTTCTATCCAAAGGTAATTTTACATGAACAAGTTTTAACTACATCTGAAAACTACTCACTCTTATAATGAAATGTCATGTCTGACCCTCCTTCTCCATTTCCAACTGGCATTTACCCTCTCTGGGTTCATTATCTGGATCGTGATATCTGAACATAGACCTGCACACATTGTGCAGCCCAAAAAGTTTGATTTCTGGGCATAAATGTACCCAGGTCTTCCATATATGCTTCTGTGTTGGGTGGCCCATAGAGCAAGTGCATGAAAGACTTCCACCACCTGAACAACTAACTCAGAGTTTAGCCCTCCTAACTCTAATGGGGATAAAATGATTTAATCATGTGGCTCTTCTCGGACTTTCCAAATGGTACTGGACCTAACCGATCAAATTCCGATAGTGAAACGAGTCATTTCACGGGTTATGAACCTCATCTTGCACACAATATTGCTGCATCGACCTAAAATAATGGGAAGAGTCAGGCTTTCAGAATGTGTCCTGTACTGACACCTAAAGAGAGCTACACCCAGTATTATGTACTGTTTACTGAACCAGACACAGACTGCATGTTGGCACCAGGTAGAAATCTGGTCTCTGTATGAAAAACAAAGTCGTGTCAGTGGATTCACTGAAGCATCTTAACTTGTCCTCCTGTTCAGCCTCCTACCTCTAATGAAAGTATCCCTGAAGAGGCTCAACCCAAGGTGCAGCCCAATGTCATGCCCATCTACTGCACCAACAAGGTACACCATCTGCTTTGTGTTCTCATAATGAGTCTTAACATAATAAATCTCTTGTTTGTGCTTGCTCTGTAGTTTTGTCATTTCATGCACTCTTTCCTCCTTCCAGAAAGAGGAGGATGCTGGTAAAATCGGGGAAATTAAGTACTACGGTATCGGCGCCGGCTTCCCTCTGCAGTATTACCCGTACTACGGCAAGCTGCTGCACCCTCACTACTTGCAGCCACTGGTGGCACTGCAGTTCACCAACCTGACCTTGAACACTGAATTGCGCATTGAGTGCAAAGTGTTCGGAGACAACATCTATTACATAGAGAAGGACCGCTACCAGGGACGCTTTGACATCAAGATCCAGATTAACAGTTTATGACCGACCTCAGGACCATAGCACTTTCCCTGACCGCCCCTCGACCCATGCCCCCCCCTGCCCTTACTAAATACCAATCTAATGTAGGAGATGATAAGTGAGGGGGTTAGGCTGTAGCGGTTAAGTCAATCACAACTAGTCTTGAATGAATAAATGAGAGAAAAAACCTGATAGGGACCGATGTGTAATCTGTCTGCTTTCGTCACTAGCTTCTACACTTCTGTCTAGCATTAGAATGTAATTTAGAGGAAAAGTAGCAATAGGCCTAATAAAAATATTTATTCAGCTGTAAATGAGACTTTTCCACAAGCCATGGGACATTGTTCATTGATGACTGTTTAGTCAAGTTTAATTCCATCTCTGACGTGTAAGCAAGCCGTGTTTGTCCCCTCTCCATATCGCTGCCTTGTGTAGTTTGAGTAGATATTTTTGGAGTGTGCAGTAGTCGCAAAATCTGGTCCTTCCAAACCACGCTGTTCCTCATTTTCTTCTGCCAGCAAGCTTCAGCAGTTTTAGGTGTGTGTGTCCAACATGAACACACACTCCCACTTAATGATTGAAATTATCGACATGGTACACTCTTCTGATCTGTGTAAGGAAAAGGCTGCACTCCAGGGAACTTCTTTCCTCTTTTTATTTGTCTTTTACATCTGATCACGGGAGACTCTTTTTACTTTGCCTTTTTTCTTTTTGTGCTTTGTTAAATCACTTAAATGTGTGAAGGGGTTTTATTACTTGGTTTCATGCCTTTTACTTTTGATTTACCTTGAATGTAGTCGAGTTCTGTGTCCAGCCTGTTAGACACTGGCCTGCTGTAAGTGCATGGTGCTAACTGGAGTTTTTAAGAAAGAAGACTTTTTTTTTCTTTTTTTCTGGCTTCATCACAGCATCGTGGTGGAACTCTCTGAATGTTTTAGCCATTAAACATGGTGGAAGAATTTTTATATTTATGCAGTTGTACATTTTGTTTCTTTGCAGAATATTGTAATGTATAAATGCAATACCAAAGTGACAAGTTGAACAGAGTCTTTATCAGAAGCAATGCAGTACTCATTTTTAGGATCTCATCATGTTAAGTGCTAAAGTCAGTGTCTCGCCTCGCAACCTTTCAACAGTTAAATCTTGATTTGTGTTTTGGCCATGAATGTAGTTAGGTGTAGAATGAACAGGTAACGGATGAATTCCACACTGACCTGATGTTCATGCATTTCCAAAAAATGAGTTCTCATACAACTCAATGGCTTTAGATGACTAATGATGTTGGCTTTAATATTCCATAGGAGCTCATGTTGATGTAGAACATCAGTCAACTCTCCATCAGTTCATCCACCTTTCTGTCATTTAATCAAAGAAGGAAACAAATAAAATCATAATGGACCTTTCTTCTGTCTTTTTTCTTTCATGACATCTGATCAGAATGTGTCTTTTCCCAGCATACACTGGGGGACGAGGACCACGTATACTGTCTGAATCCTGTGTAAGCACATCCACTACATGGAGCCCACCACAACTGTGGAACAAAAAAAGTCATGCAAGACAGTCTATGTAATTTACAGTATTATTGGCAATCTTCACAGACCAGAGGTATTCAAAGCCCCATGCCCGGGGGCGCTCCAACAGTTAGACAGAGGCATGGTGAATGCAAGTGAAAAATATTACATTAGTTCTTAAGATCACACAGGAGGGAGAGGATAGAGTCGTTTTACCAGCTTTCCCACTCAGAAGCTCCCACTCAGGCTTTCTTGATGTATTTGGTGTAGTCTGAACTTATGACAAAAACAAATCAAGGCGATCTTGACTCAATTGTTGAGTTTCTATGGGATCAAATAACAATCATGATCCCATAGCCAACCAGGGGAGGGGAGGAGAGGAGGGGGGGGCGTACAGTCTGAGACTCTACCTGTCATAGACAAACATGTCATGTCAGTGTTTAGCTGACCTAAACATGCAACTTGTGCTGATCATAAATTTGTTCTTATAAATCATAGAACCATGACGATGTGAATTCTTGAACTCTCCTAGATGTCAGGACACAGTGCTGAACAATGAGCTAGCTGTACTGTGGTCACTGAGAACTATCAGATACTAAAGTTAGACCTGCAGCTGAGAGTTTGTGGAGCAGAAACCTTTGTATTTTTCTTCTTTCCTCCACATGAATTTTAGAGGACTAGGAGGAGCTGTGATATGAGATGAAAAGGTACAAGAGTTCAAATGGCCATGATACTGAGTCTAACTATAAACACTGTTTTCTCTGAGCAGCCCTGCACGGGCCAGGGACAAGTAGAGACTGATGCAGCAGTAATCTTCTACAGAAATCTAACTAAACTATATGTTAACTTCTCTTTAACTCCTCACCCTGTTCTTGTTTGACCTCAGACATGAATGAATGAAGTGTTGTTGGCTCAGGAAGAGGTGCACAGTGACTGGATGATTTCTGTTACCATTCAGTGTGCAGGCAGAAGGAGGCTGCAGACACATGGCTCTGTAATTACAGGAGGTAACCACTGTGTAGCAGCTAACAGAGGGATGTTGTTTCAGGCACTACCAAAGAGCAGGTATTAAGTCACCACAACCCACACGGGGCCAGCACAGCCAGCCAAGCGGGCCGACAGCCGACCAATCAGCAGCTGCTTGATAAAGGTTCTTTCTGCTACCTCCACCCAAGAACTTGTGTTCAGTCTCTTAGTTTTGGTTTATTTGTCAGCAGAATATCTCAAAACAACATCTAAACATCTTTTTTCTCTTTCTGGAGCCTTCAGTCACATCTCTTGGTCTTCATCAGCAGTTAGACTGTGAACGAATGAATGAACCTCAAGTTTATGCCTAACCTCAAGAGGCAAAAGATTAAATTAAAGTTACACAGCTTTGTGAGACAGCATATTTCTGATGAACTATTATAACCAAAATAGAAAAAAAAGCTTTTGTCGGGTTTGACATATCAAGTCAAAATATTCCACAAATGGAGAAAACAGTCAGGAATGAACAGTCTGCCACACATTTTAATACTGAGGAAGTTTTTCTTTCATGAGATGTTTCATTGTCAAATGTTGAATGAAAGATGAATGTATGGCACAAAACTGGCTAAACACAAGACCTTTTCTCTCTGAGACCAACATTGTCCTGTTCTGTGGAATTGAGCATATTTTAAATTGAATCATTAACTGATCTGATTGATATAGCAGCACAACTTACATTTAGTTACATTTAGTCATTTAGCAGACACTTTTATCCAAAGCGACTTACAAAATAGGGGAAAACTCAAGAAAAAGTGCGACTAGGACATGTTAGTGCAGTAATAAGTACTGTGACAGTACTAGAAAGATAGATTTAGCATGTCCAGTTGTTGATAGTGTTGGAGAGGAGGTCGTCTCTGAAGAGCTGGGTCTACAGGAGTTTTTTAAAAGTAGAGAGGGACACCCCTGATCTGGTACGAACGGGTAGGATGTTCCACCAAAGGGGAACAACAGACGAGAAAAGTTTGGACGACAGGGCAACTGAGGCGACATGTTTAGAGAAGATTAGTTGGTCACCAGTCATGAGTCCTAAGTTTCTTGCCACCCTAGTGGGGGCAAGACATAGGGAGTCATCTTGATGTTGATGTCATGGTAGGTTTGGCTGGGATGACCAGTAGTTCAGTTTTTGAGAGGCTCAGCTGGAGGTGGTGTGTCTTCATCCATGTAGAGATATCTGAGAGGCACCCCACAGCTGGGGTGGCAGTGTTCTCTGGTTTGATCCATGTCTCAGTGAGAGCAAGGATCTCTAGAGAAAGGTGGTTGGTATAGGCTGCAATTAAATCAGTTTTGTTAACTGTGGATTGGCAGTTCCATAAGCTCATGGAAAAGGCTACAGTGTGTGAGGACTGTTTTAGAGACTGGAGGTTACTTAGATTTCTGCACGTTTTGCCAAAATTTCCTGCGTGGACCAGAGACAACAACAGATATGGAGGAGTGGCACATACTGTAATACTGTGTAAACTAGAGTTTGGAGGAAATTGGACTGGTTCCCTGTGCTTGGTGAACTTGTGCAGGTAAACCTGCTCTTCTTGATCTACATATATCTTCACTTACACTGATGCTTCAGCAACTGCTCCTATTTTTATAGTTTTTATGTTCTCGCGTTTGGCAGATAGTACACCGCCCTCTGATGTGACAGTGAATGGTTTTTCAATAGAGGTGTAAATTACTCACACGTGATGTTCTGATCACCCTTAGATAACTCACAACTCTCTTGCTCACTTGCCGTCAGTTGTTTACAAGCGCACAGAGTGCAGTTCTGAATTAATTCAAAAGGATTCAGACTGCCCCAGAAATATTCATGTTATTTATTTATGAATGTCTGTGCTTTGATTGTTTTAATTGTGTTAATCGACTGACAGACAAGGGAATCAGCCACCTGTCAGTACTTTTGTAATGTGTTGTTGATTCATCCCCTACACCTGACATCTACCCGCCTGCCTCACCTGGACGACCTCAGTCTAACATGCAACATTGACGTCATGTATTCATGCACTCCCACCACTCAGCAGACAAACAGCCCAACAGGTGGAGATCTGTGATACCAGGAAGAACACAAACATCAAGTCAAGTTTTTTTTTTTATAGGACAAAATCACAAACATGTTGTATAGCATCCAACAACCTCTGTGATTCAGATACAGAACAACCAAAAATGAAAAAGAAATGTAAACAAAAAGAAACTTCAGGAAGAGCAACAGAAGATGAATTTTTCTTCCAATACAGACATGACGTATGAAACAACATTGGGATATTCAGTCCACATTCTAAGTGGAGCAGGATGTAACTCTGTATGTAACAGCTCGAGCTCTACATCATTTAAAATTAGTTTAAAAAGTTATTTTGTGTGCTATCACATTCTAATGGGAGCAAAGGATATAATGTTTAAGTGTGTCAAAAGTCAACCATCCGTGACCTGAAGAGGATGATGGACAGGTAAATATACTGTATGTATGTCTGAGGACTGTTTGGAGGACTGCTGTAAAGATGAAGACAGTGTAGACACAAGAGGAGAGACGCAGGGACAGGCAGAGAGTCTGTCTCACAGAGTTTCAGATAACAGTACCAGAGGAGTCAGATAGCATCACAGTGTCAGGACACAGTGTCTCCACTGAACACTGAGGAAGACCAACTTCATCTCACCACAACCACCTCTGACCCCCTGGGAACCTGCTGGCCTCAGTCTGCTGTCATGGGTCATTCGTCCTCTCCACACAGAACCCTGGAACATGTGACTGAATTGATTTCAGAGTTGTCAAATAGAAACATCATGGCACATGTGGTATAAAGTCTCATTTTAAGTCTATCAGCATTCTCCAGCTGACTGAACATGTATGTTTTTTGTTTGTTTGTCAGTTTTTGTTGCACATACACAAAAAAGGTATTAAAACGTGCGGCTTGGCCGGGAATCGACTGCTATGACTTTTCTAAGAGTTTCGCCAAAAGGTTTGCCTAAAAATCGCTAAAAACCACGGCATAAAAACGAATGGGTGTGTATCGAAGAATGTTTGCAAGCTAGAGTGTGTGACATCATAGCTAGAGTGGAGAGGGAGGGAAAAATTTGTTAAAAAATAAATTTGTAAACTGCGCTCGAGGCCGCAAATGTCACTCTACAGAAACAATTTATAGCTAGTAATGTAGGAAAATT
Source organism: Miichthys miiuy (assembly GCA_036365135.1). Lineage (NCBI taxonomy): Eukaryota > Metazoa > Chordata > Actinopteri > Sciaenidae > Miichthys > Miichthys miiuy. Next base: position 4,786,427 of record CM071623.1, on the reverse strand, counting down.
CGTCTTCTCACTCATATTCGTCTGCTGAAGCTGTCAGCTTTATAGTTTTGGCGTAACACACAAAGATGCGCCAGCAACACCCATCCACAGCCCCATAGACTGCCATGTTAAAAAGGCGGGAAAATTTCTGAAGGAAAGCAGAAGTAACGTTTCTTTGAATCACTCTAACAGGTCACATTTCTTCATTTTACACACAAAAGTCTTTCAAAATAAGAGTCCCTTCAAAATAAGAGCCCATTAAAAAGGCAATGATGACAGCTTGTTGTATTAATACTGAATTTGCTGAGCAGTGTCAATAATAATGTATGGGGGCGACAGGGCCAGAGTCAGGCACACTCAAAATTTCTTTAGAAATTTTTCTGGTTACTGGTTACTGTACACATTCAGATATGACATTCAAACTTATCACAATAAAATTCATGCATCATAATAATTTTACATTTGCTCCTCGTACATGTTTTTAGATTGCTGTATTGTGATGATGTTGATATTTGGCTACACATAGATCAGCGATTGGTCGAGTCTGCTGCTGTGGTTCTACTTGACGTCCACTACAAATACCATTATTATCATTATTACTACTGTTAGTCATATCTCCATTCAAGTTTCTAGTTTTCATTATTTTTTATTGTTTGTCCCTTTCTCTTTCTATCTCTCTATATGTCTATCGATCCTCTCCTCTCTCTCTTTCTAACTCACCGGTCTTGGCAGATGGACACCCACCATGATCGAACAGTACGACCTGGATCTGCTCTATATGGAAAGTGTCATAAGATAACTTCTGTTATGGATTGGCACTAAATAAATAAAAATTTAATTGAAGGATAACATGTAACTTAATTTCCATAAAAACAAACAGACAAATCACTAACGGTGAAGTTCTGCTGCACTCTTTAGTCTCTCTTAGCAGGAAGCTGTTCTCAGTGAATAAACCTCTGTACACTTCCTGCTCAGCACCTGTGTTAGACATGTATGGATATGAAGCTTGCTTTGACATGGTTGTTGACCTAAGAGGCCTCTCACACTTAGCATGTGTTATGTTACAGATGGTGCTTGCAGAAATTCCAGACTTCCTTCTAACGCTGTGTGATATGCAGTGATGTTTAAACTTTTGCTATCTGACTGTGTCCATGTACCAAGACCTTCTGTGATATCAGATCTGTGTCGTAACTGTGGTTACACAAGTTTATTCTTTCATTCATTAAAGTGAAGATTGATCAGAGGTTCGTTCTGTTTTTGTCACTTCAGAATGAACCTTTTTACAGACGCAGCAGGTCCTCTCCTACCCACTCTGCCATGTTCAACCTCCATGTTTCTACAGTAGCCCAGAACAGACAAAATAAACCCTGAAATAAAGAAATAAATATGGACCGTAGTTTCTCCTTCACACTTGGTTGCTGGATGCAATTTCCAATATCACCACTAGATGCCACTAAATCCCACACACAGGTCCTTTGATGGTTTCTTCTTATTTCAGCTCACAGTGACAATATAATAGAATTAATAATACAATACATGAGTACTGGCATGTAAAGAACATGTAATAAATCAGTATGAAGTCAAGACGTGCATGACTTATGCTGTGTGACTTTCTCTTGAAATCTAACCACAAACATCACACACTCTGTCACACACACTTATCTCTGTCTTAGAGAGGGTTTGATATACATTTGATTGAAGATATTTGCTGATTGGGCTGAAACAGATTTCCTTCAACAGCAGCTACATCAAATGATCCATCACATCTTCTCTGTCTGCTCACCAAGAAGCATCAACAGATTAACTCTGATCTCATTTACAGCAGCTAATCTAACTGCTGTGTGGCTGCAGTCCAACCTCCCCTCTGTCTCTGTCTCTGTCTCTCTCTCTCTCTCACACACACACACACACACACACACACACACAAACACAAAAAGCACTTTGATTTGATGTGTGATGTGTTCAGCTGAGCAGATTTATTCATTCCAGTGAATGTGAGGAGAAATCATGATCAGGTTTGTACATAGAACAACTTTAAAACCATCTCAATAAATGATGAAGAACAAAACAACATATTTTTAATTCATTTCAATTCAAGGATGTGTACAGGTTTGGGCTGGGCAGGATTCCATAACATTTAACTCTCATGCTCCCAGGAGAACAAACCTTTTAGATTTGATGTTATTTGTTTGATCCAACTCTCATGTAGGTGGAGACTCACGTACATTTAATACTTCTAAACTAAAGATGTATAAAGCTCTTTCCCTTTATTGATTCCAGGCATTGTCAGTTGTCAGGTATGTTTATCGTTCTGTCTGTAAAGGCTCATGCACACCTTCAGAGGTAGAGTGGGTCGTCCACTAATCAGATGATCAGCGGTTCAATCTCTGGTTCAATCCCCTCCAGCGATGTCGAAGTGTCCTTGGGCAAGATACTGAACCCCAAATTGCTCCTGAAGGCTGCGCCATCAGTGTGTGAATGTGTATGAATGGTTAGCTCCTAAAACTGATGAGCAGATGGCAGCTTGCATGGCAGCCAATGCCATCAGTGTATGAATGTGTGTGAATGGGCGAATGTAGTCTAAAAGCACTTTGAGTGGTCGGAAGACTAGAAAGGCGCTATATAAGTACAGTCCATTTACCATTTAAATACGGACTATGGGGCTGTTCATGGTTTATGGATGTGATGGCTGCATGTGTCTGGAATGTTCTCTGTTCCTCAGTTTGACCTGATGAAGGTCTGAGCACTGACATGTTGTATCTCTGATAAAGCCTGCTGCAGGTAAAAGGACAGTGTTTACAGGCAGCTCAGTCTCGGTGCTGTCTTACATGCAAGAGTGGCACCACTGTTCAGTCCTGGAAGACTTACAGGCACAGAGGTAAGACGAGCTTCACTGCATGTGCTGTGTACAGCAGGCTGGAGCTGGGGGAACAGCTTCACACAGGCACATGAATATCTAAGCTCAGACGTGTGAAAGGGGCCCTGTGGATTATTCATTTTGAATCTTCTGCCATGACATTTTGCAGGTGTTTTATGACACAAAAGGAACAAAAACCAAAACAAAATCATTTTATATTCATACTTGTTCAGGGTAAGAGAGTCTTTAGTCTCGATTTCAAAGTCTTGGTGGGGTTTGCTTTCATTGATCATGAATGAAGCTCATTTATTTTATTCAGGTAAGAAAATTCTCAGCCTCCATCAGATGATAAGCTAGTAGTCACCCCGTGATGTGAGTGTACAGTCTGTTGAGCAGTGTCTGGTATGAGCTGCTAATCATCGGCTGCACTGCCCGATGCGGATGAGCTGTGAAATGATGACAGCAGCAGTGTTATGTATGAAGATTCTGTGTTTCTATTAAGCAGCTGAATTTTGGACTAGTTTGAGCTTTAAAATGCTGCAGAGAGGAAGAGACATCATCAAGTCCAGGTGAAATAAAGGCATTATGAGAATTTCAGCATCTGACTGAGGAGTGAGTGAGATCAACTGACATGGCAGATGTGGATGAAGGTTATCTTACTGAAGAGGATCTGAACGTAACTGAGGAGTCAAATTTGAGTGCTGAATTGGACTTCTGTTGAGGCTGAAGGTGATGTTTGACAAATGAGATGGTTGGTCCAATAATCAGGACTTCTGTTTTGTTTAGGTGGAAGAAGCTGTCAGGCAGCTGTAGATAAACACACATGGAGGAGAATATAAAGTCAAGTGTCATCGGCATAAAAATGGAAATTTTATGTCTTTTCAGGGACGTTCCCATGTTTGAAAACATAGAACAATGAGCAGCGATGGAAGGTTGATTTAGATTGCGTTACTAGTTCCAGTGTTAGGTTGTCACCTAGCACACACACACACACGCACACACACACACACACACACACACACACACACACACACACACACACACACACACACACACACACACACACACACACACACACACACTCAGATCACACCTGTGTAGCAAGCACCAGGAAACAAGCCCCATGGCAATGAGCCAGGCCCACCACAAATGTAACAGGAGTACACTGAGCAGGAGTCAGCCCATCACCCACACCACACCGCCTGCTGATGACATCACAGCCCCAGTGCTGCGGTGGAAGGTGATTGGATCAGCTAAGAATGCATAAATACACTAATGGAAATAAAAAGCAGTGAAGGAACCATGAACCACAAATCATAGTAATCAAATGATAACAATAAACATGATGAAGTGTTGGAGAGTTTTTATCATCAACATGTGCTGAAGGATGTTTAACGTCAGCAGGGTCACACTCACACTAATCTGATGAGATGTAGGAAGGGAGTAGCCTGACCCCTATCTCATTCACATACTGTCAGCCATCACAAGGTCATCTTCACTGATTACACTTTATCATGTGACGCACATGTGATTGGCTGTCAGGTGGAGGGGGTGGGGCTTTTGTCTGCAGATAGGGTGGGGATGTCCGTCATGTCAGCTCTGATATCATGCACATGATTAGCTGCAGTGTGTGGGAACACACAGTTTCTGACAAGTGACCCTTTTCTTATTTCATCATTCAGCACCACCCTTCCTTCTCCTTTCAGTTGACCTCCATAGGTTTTCCTCCCGGGATCCACTGCACTGACTTCATTCTGAAGTTTCTGGCCGTCCTGCTATGACATGTTAGAATGAGTGAAAACACTCCTCAGGTCATCCACCCACAGACGAGCTGACGTAAGGTCAGCACTCAGATCCACCAGTAAACCACTGGACATGTCTCTGTGAATTGGCATGATGTCTCTGGTTTCCTCTCACACAACACAGCAAGTTAGCTTCTGTAATGAATGATGTCTATATACTGTATACCTGTATATGTTCACCATGATTCTTTTATTTCTACAAACACAAAGTGTATACACACAGTGCTTTACATAATTCCTGGAGCTTTTCTCTGCACCTGTACAGGACATAGATATGTTATTGTTATTATAGCCCTGAGAAACAAACTTTTTGAAACATACAACTTATATGAACGTAAATTTAAATATAAATGTCTCTGTTCTCTGATTAAATGAAATGTGCTCCAAATGTCAATAAATAATTTACATCCCATCCACTGAATAAATGTTATCTGTCCACTCAGCTCTTCACTGAGACATTAGTAATGAAATAAATATGCATATGTGTGTATTTGTTACTTCTGAACACACCTGAACACAAGAGGGCAGCAGTGCTGCATGTGTAGAACTCAACTCATCATGTGGTACATCATAATGTGACATGTTCAGTTCAGTTCAGTTCAGTTCAGTTTAGTTCAGTTTAGTTTAGTTCAGTTCAGTTTAGTTTTAGAGCAGACATCATGTGACTGCTTTGTATTTTGCAGGTTATGTGGTCATCAATTAATCAGTATCAATAATACAGTTGAATTAGATCAATGTAGAAGTCACTGCAGGATGTGAATCAGTACTTTATTGGCTTTATTATTATGAGTTTAATAAGAAATTTGCTGAGTTCACATGAGACAAAACATAAAGCTCAGGATTTGACTCGACCTCACTGAGGACATAAAACAGGTAAAATGACCCACAGTCAGTAAACTCAAATAAACAAGTCTTCCCATCGGGACAATATCAGTGAACAAATATGATGTGTATCTTTGTATATACATCACTACAGCATCTTATATCTCAAAAGTACTTGTCCAGATTGGTCTATGAGTGTGTCTTTACTTAATAAACAGAAAGTCAAAGTGCTTTAAAGAATCAAACTCAGTAAACATGACACTGAAAGCCTTCAGTGACTGACATCTCTGGACTTGGTTCAATACAGGCTGATGATGAAGAAGAAAGGTTCTCCACCTGTTGAATCTCCTGACCATGAATCAGTTGATGACCTCTGTTGCTCATACTGGAACATGACTTAAATAAACTCCTTGTTCCTGGTAGCAGCCTGAATGTGTTGATCTGAGAAAAAGATGTCATATCTGACATCACAACGTTAACGTTTACCTCCGCTGTTTCCACTCTGTCAGCTGAGTCCAGGTGACAACTCGGATTTTTGTCAGTTTACAAACTAGAACAGAACCTGAATGCACCATTGTGTGGTGTGGTCACTTTGAGGCTAGACTGTCTCATGTGGAGGTGAACTGAACTGACCTGGGGTACAGCCAGTGTCTGAGGAAGGTGAGGCGCGTGATGCAGGAGCCACCATGACACAGCGCTCCTGTGGGGAGGCTGGCAGAGCTGACACTGAGGCAGTAATGAATTTAATTGGTGTGTTGGAGCAGTGTTGGCTGTCAGCAGCTTGTTAACACATCAGCAGCACTGGGAATTAACAACACATTAAGTAAGGTCACAGTTTGATCTGAAGCAGCTTCAGTCCTGATCCTGGTTTTACACGACAGCTGACTGGATTCATTCATGACTCCTTCTTATTTTAGTTTCAGTCACAGGTGGCTGGAGACACATTCATAGAGAGGCTAGATAGATATAGATATTAAGTACTGAATATTTTTCACTCAGTCTGGTCTAAATTCTCCATGGCTCCCGAGAGGTTGCAGTTTTCATGACAACCCACAAAACAATGGTGTCAGAGTAAAGAGCTTTGGGTGTCATGGCTCAAAGTCATCTGTTCATCATCCTGAAATGTCCAATGATAATATCCTGACAGCAGTGTGATTCAATGAGCAGTGCATCCTGGGAGACAGTGGAGACGACAAGCTGAATCCAGAGCAGCTTTGCAATTATAAACACACAAGGGGCCAGTGATTATGTATGGTCGACCTCCAGCGTCATGCTGCAGCCTGGAGACCAGCTCCAACATCTGTCCCTGCAGGACAGACGGCTCAGCAGCATTCATCACATACGAACTACATGTCTGAGTCTCTTCTGTCATTGTAATTTAAAGAGCAACTTTTTACTTAGTAAATGACGTGTTCAGTCAATTTGTTTAATGTTCTCAGTCTGTGTCATTCTGTACAATGATTTCATCACCTAAAAATAAGAATCGTTCTGTTTTTGTCACTTCAGAATGAACCTTTTTACAGACGCAGCAGGTCCTCTTCTACCCACTCTGCCATGTTCAACCTCCATGTTTCTACAGTAGCCCAGAACAGACAAAATAAACCCTGAAATAAAGAAATAAATATGGACCGTAGTTTCTCCTTCACACTTGGTTGCTGGATGCAATTTCCAATATCACCACTAGATGCCACTAAATCCCACACACAGGTCCTTTGATGGTTTCTTCTTATTTCAGCTCACAGTGACAATATAATAGAATTAATAATACAATACATGAGTACTGGCATGTAAAGAACATGTAATAAATCAGTATGAAGTCAAGACGTGCATGACTTATGCTGTGTGACTTTCTCTTGAAATCTTACCACAAACATCACACACTCTGTCACACACACTTATCTCTGTCTTAGAGAGGGTTTGATATACATTTGATTGAAGATATTTGCTGATTGGGCTGAAACAGATTTCCTTCAACAGCAGCTACATCAAATGATCCATCACATCTTCTCTGTCTGCTCACCAAGAAGCATCAACAGATTAACTCTAATCTCATTTACAGCAGCTAATCTAACTGCTGTGTGGCTGCAGTCCAACCTCCCCTCTCTCTCTGTCTCTGTCTCTTTCTCTCTCTCTCTCTCTCTCACACACACACACACACACACACACACACACACACACACACACACACACACACACACACACACACACACACACACAGAAAGCAGTTTGATTTGATATGTGATAACTTTACTGGTTGGATCACGAGGTAACAGTTTTAATCTGCTAACACTTTATTTATTGTACAGATCTGTTCTTTCCAAATGTATCTATTATTTTTGGGAAACAGCTATGAAATTTGTTTGTTTTATTCATTCCAGTGAATTGATAAAGAGAGTCTTTCCATCATTTCCAGTAATAAGTTTGTTTAAAATGATGAAGCCATAGAAATGTGAGGAGAAATCATGATCAAGTTTGTACGTAGAACAACTTTAAAACCATCTCAATAAGGAGAGCGCAGTGGGCGCCATCTTGACCATCATTTAAGTTATATTTTTAGATTTTAAGGATGATTTTAAGATTTCATTTCTGTTTAATATCTTCCAAACATGAGCTAAACAATCAGGAGGAACCTTGCGTGATGTGCTCTCTACCTGTGGCCCATCAAACTGTGTGTGCACCTGCTCTCACTTTCACAGTGAGGGTTCTGTGAGTTCCCAGCTGTCAGTGGGAGTCCAGTATGCTAAGGGAAGCAGTGGAAGAAGCAGAGCTGAGATTAGCTGAGGCTGCTGGGGCACTGTCCTGCTGCTCTCTGGGAGCTGGAGGTGGAGTCTGATGTCTCACTTTAGCCGTCCACACACTAAGAGGATTTGTTCAGACTGGAAGAGATATAAATAAAGAGGTGGCTCAGACCCCAATCAGCCCTGTTTGTCCACCCAGTGATACCTAACATAACATAGAACATAACATATACACAAAACAGGTATCCTGACTATGTTTAATATTAAAATGTAATAACAGTAATATAATAATAAACCATAATAAACCACTCTCCTACATCCTGTGCTGGATACCAGTACATTGTACATCCAGGACATGGCTGGACCATAGACCCCCCCCCATAGACGCTCTGCTGCTGTGACCTTAACAGCTTGCATACTGCCTCACAAAGAGGGCCAACAAAATCCAGACTGTGTGCTGGACCCACAATAGTGGAGCGGGCTCTTTACTGACATCATCTGCACATCTTCTCTTTCTGTTTCTCAGTGCAGCATGTTTGATAAAGTTGATGGACTGGGTTCTACCCACATGGTTGAATTACTGTAAGTTGTTTTGGATGAAAGCAGCTAAATGAATGTAATGTGTGGACACACTTCTATTTAGCTTCTTTTAAATAAAATGGATCAAGTCATAGTTTATTTTTCCGTCCTCCAGAGAGTACTAAATTCATTTACTATAAATAAAATCTACCTAATGTGACCATGACAGAGTCAGACTTGTTGTCTGTAGTCTGAAATGTTTGTCTTTATTTTACCACTCTGTGACAACAACTTGCAGAAAATGGAAAGCTGTTCATCATTTTGTGTCAAAGTTCAATTAAACATTAAGCGTGCTGTTTAAAATCTCAGCGATCAAATCAAATCAAAGATTTGATATATAGCATATTTTATATAGAATAACTTCAAATGTTATTTTATTGCTGGGACATTCTGCAGGTTTGCAGGCTCATTTTCTTTACATATACACACTCAGAACAACTGACATGGTGACACTGTGAACTGTGAAATATTGAAGCATCATTCAGGATCAAACAAAATAATCAATCTGACAATCTCTGCTTTGATTTACTGGCTGATTCTCAGGTATTTTAGTTTAAAGGAATAGAAAATGATTATTTCCTCCCTCCCTCCCTCCTCCTCCTCCTCCTCCTCCTCCCCCATTATCCTCTGGAGGAGGTGGTGCAGATTGGATGAACAGACAGAACTCCACCACAGCAGGGGAAGATCTTGTCCATAGAAAAGCATGTGTGTTGTTTGCTCCTGTGACTTGTGTTAGAAGACAGATATCATCAACTCTTCCACAGCAGGATCTGTAGATGTGAACATGAGTCTTCAGCTGTCCTGTTGCTCTCATGTTTGATGTGAAGGAGGAAGAACAAACAAGGACTAATATGGGATTCATTCAGAGCTCTCCCTGAATTCTCCTCAGTGCCTGAACTGCTCATCATCATCACTCACATTCAGGTAAACTCAGTTCATACAGTAGACAGTGATTGTTGATCATGTTACAGTGTGGTTGTACTCTGAAGTCATGAGCTTAACAAGTCACCGCAGGCTGAAAATCTAAGTTTAGCTGATGTAATCTGGGAGAGAAGGATTTGAGTTTACAGCGCTAAAGTCAGTGTAGGCTTGCTCTAACTCAACTGTCTCTATGTGCAATGTGTATGTTAGTGATTACTGAGAATGAGATTTCACATCTCATTTATTACAAAAAGAGAGGGCAGAATGTGTGTTTCTTCAGGACCAGTTCATAGGCCAGACGTATTTTAATATACTTTACAATAACAATACAATACAGTATAGTATTATTAGTATTATAGTTACAAAGGAACTAGTGAGGAATGACCTGATAATGAATGAATCGTTAATAAGTTGGTGAATAGTGCAGCTCCTTGTCTTCATCACTTTCATGGTGGCTGTTCTACCATTAAACCCCAAAATACACTTAATCTTAATGACTGAGGCCTGTGTGTTCACATAAAATATGATTATAGAAGATGGATTCAAACATGTGGGAGTCACTTGTCTTAGTCATGGTTGTCATGGCTGTGATGGCAACAAACGACACAAAGCAGCTCAGAAGGGATCCTCTTCCAGGATAGGCCGGGCGCTGTGTCGGGGCCAGTTAACCCAAAGGAACACTGGCCAGAGGAAAGCTCACACTAAGGTGTTCACTATGTGAACAGTTCCACCTGTGCTTTGCGTGTTATGACAAGTCAACATGTCTGACTGTGACACACTCAAAATACACATCACTGAAGTAAACAGACAACATCATCCACATAAATATCATCTACAAAGCAGCTCTCACAGTGTGTGTGTGTGTGTACACGCGTGTGTGTGAAATTACTCCATATTTACTCCACGCCTGCTTCCATGAGCTATGACATTTTTAAAATGATCACAACTTGTGAACTTGAACTAAAATAATACTTATAATCTCTCAACAAATGCATGTTCTCTTTTGAAATCCATAATTTTCTTTGTGCCACAAAAGAGCAAACCATGAACAAATAAATGAATAAAATGAAGTCTGTAACATTTTAGTAGAAACATTTCCAGCACAGACCTAAACCTGTATCATCAATCTGTCCTATTTCATGTCTCCAGGCTGATGGACAGCCAGCATCAGACTTCTGTTGAGGGGACTGGACTGTGGCCCAGGTGAGTCTCATGACTCTGTGACATCATCCAGACATGATCCATATTTTGCTGTCCAGCATGTGTATCTGCTGATAAACCTCTCTTTACCCAGGCTGTCACACATGATGCACTTTGGGTCGAACAGTGTTTGCCCTGCAGAGTCCAGACTCAGCAGCCAGAGCACAGAGGAGACCACCAGGAACCGGAGCAGGTGAGCAGTACACCTGAAACCACATGCCAGACCTCAGAGGGCCATACAGCTGCTGGACAATACAAAGAGTGTCTGAAAGTCAAAGAAACATCCACATATTTGGTTTGTTTGCAAAAATGTGATGGAAACATGTGTGTTTCTTCTGAATGAACCAGTCATAGCTCAGTCCATATTTAAAGTACATAGAATGTTGCCATGGTAACCAAAAAGATTTAGCTGAAGCTGAGAAAAAACATTATTCGTTAAATGAAGATAAATAAAACAATATATTTCAAATGTGGTTCAGTTTCTAAACCTGACAGGCTTCATTACATTTCTGTCCAAGGCATAGTAGATCAAAGTTTCATGTTCTTCCAGACACATGTAATGTAATGGACTATGTAAAGAATAAAAGTATGAGGGAAGATTCAGTAAAGATCATTTTGTGATGCCCGTCCTTTAATGTGTATATATGAGTGACACTTTCAGACAGTCTCTCCAAGACTCATTTCACTAAGCTGTTCATATAAGACGTGACAGAAGTTGTCAGAAAGATCATCAGTTCCTCAAAGTTACAGAATCTGTCTGAAACATATATTTTGATATTGAGTTGTTATGTGTCTTTGTCACGAATGTACATTTGTATTTGTTTCTTTGCAGTGGTGGTCGGTGGCCCCTAGCTGCACAAAACATAAACAACTGCAACAACAACGACGGGTAAGATGATCTGGATCCTCCCTCACAACTTAATCACACTGCCTGATTCAATTTAACAAAGACAGGCCATCTGCTCGAACAGATTTAAACACAATGTAAAGAGAATAGAGCTAATTCAAATCCATGAAATCAGATTTTTCACACTTCTCAGTGTCTAGTCTTGACTAGAGAGGGCCAAGAAATGTCAAGTTAACTTTAGGGTTGACACATGGAAAGGCGAATGGACAGATCAGGAGGAGAGTCTTGAATATCAACAGGATTATATGTTTTGGAAAAATAAACAGAATAATAATCCAGTCATGAGATTTGGGATACTTTGTTATGGACCAAAAGAGTTGGTCAAAGGGAAGAATGAAGGTCAAAAGGCCACTAAAAGTGTTGGTGTTCATAGTCACAGGCGAAAACCAAATTTCATGGAGATCTGTTCAGTGGTTGACATGATGTTTCAATGTATTGGACATATAATCAGACTGACTAGACAAACTAAATTCTAAATTTGAGCTCATCAGATTTGTCTCTCTCAAATGTGTTACCTTTGGAAGTGGAGCTGTTGAGCAAAGAGAGGCTGATTCAGATCTACCAGCAGGCTGCATTAAGAACTGCAGTGTTTTACAGCCGCCACCTTTCTGCTTTGATTGTGACAATCCCTTGAGTAGGACAGTAAACACAACACCTGGGCCCAGTCCCAGTGTCCAACATCACTTGAGTCACAGACTTAGCATGGACACATGTCACACTGTGAAGCCATCAAGATGAGAGATCACTTCATTCATTCATATATTCATAGTGTTTATGTTAAAAGAGAAAAACAGAGAGTGCTGACAAAAACATAATTCTGAGTCTACTTCTTTGTTCTATGATTGCATTGATTTAATTCAAATGATATATTGACTGTTACTGTGATCAATAATATGAGTGACCGCCACTCACAGAATGCTTTTCACACAGTCAATGTCATTTAAAGAGTCATTTATGATGCTGTGCTCAGAGCTTTGGGACTGCTGCTTATTTTAACACCTGCAATATACAGTAACATGTATTTACTGTGTCACATCGCCCCCCTCAGGCTCCCTGACACTACTGCATGACAACAAGATTAAACATAGACCTCACCTGCCTCTGTTTATTTACAGCAAAAAAGATGACAAGGAACCCAAAAAGGATGATAAGAAAGACGACAAGAAAGATGACAAGAAAGATGACAAGAAAGATGACAAAAAGGATGACAAGAAAGACGACAAAAAGGACGACAAGAAAGATGACAAGAAAGATGACAAAAAGGATGACAAGAAAGATGACAAAAAGGATGACAAAAAGGACGACAAGAAAGACGACAAAAAGGATGACAAGAAAGACGACAAAAAGGACGACAAGAAAGATGACAAGAAAGATGACAAAAAGGAAGAACCGTAAGTACCACATACATTTTTCTAGGATTGCAACTCTCCATCAAATTGAAACATTCTACATGTCCTACTCATAATTTTGTATATATCTGGTATTACTGGGATCATTGTTTGGATTCCATGAGGGCAGCAGAAACAAAAAGGTTGAAATCAACATTTTTCATGAAAGTTTGTACCTGAAGATCATTAGTCAGCATCTAAATCATCAAAAATGACTCTACGTGCAAATATCCAAGATGAGTTTAGTTGAATCAGAACTCCAAGAGTAACGTTTAAATGTCACAGTCTTCTGGAGTTAGTGCTCTTAAAAATAAAGATCCAAATCTGTTCAATCATTCACAAAACAAATTTTCATTTGGAAAGACAAATTACTCTAATTCTTGGCAGAAGTTGATCTTTTCTAAACTGGATCATAATAGATGGCAGTAGGGCTGGGAATAACTTTGAATTCTTGAATACTGATACTAATATAATACTTATTCCTGATACCAACAAGCTTTGTCAATGGGCTACTTTACTTTTTTAGGTATAGACGTGCTATTTTAACAGAGATTTCTCCTTCTCTCATTCAGAAAGGAGGTGTGGATCATGGACCCCGCCACAGATATGTACTATTACTGGCTGGCCACAATATCCATCCCAGTATTCTACAACCTTATGCTCCTGGTTGCCAGGTCTGAATTCATGGCATTTTGTGTGTCTTCTTTACCTTGTTGATGTTTCAGAGGTCATATGTCATGGTTTTTCTTCCCTATAGGGCATGTTTTAATGAACTACAGTACAAAAATTCAACACTGTGGTTGGTTTTGGACTACACATCAGATGTTTTCTACCTTGCTGACAGCTTTGTGAGAACCAGAACAGGTCAGTCATGGGAACTTTGCTGAATATGTGTAGTCTGTGATTACAGGAAACTTATTCTATTCATGTGTCAACAGGTTTTCTGGAGCAAGGACTGCTTGTAAAAGATGAAAAGGTTCTGAAGGAAAAGTACATGAAGACACGCCAGTTCAGATTAGACGTCATTTCTTTAATTCCCACTGATATTGTATTCATCAAAATTGGAATCCACAACCCAGAGTGGAGGTTCAACCGCCTCTTTAGGTTAACTCGGCTCTTTGAGTTCTTTGACCGGACAGAAACTCGAACCAATTTCCCCAACATATTCCGAATTGCTAATCTTGTACTTTACATCATCATCATTATCCACTGGAATGCCTGCCTCTACTTTGCCATCTCCAAGGTGCTTGGTTTTGGTACAGACACCTGGGTATATCCAGACACAAAGAATCCTGAGTATGCTCGTCTGGCCAGGCAGTACATCTACTGCTTTTACTGGTCCACTCTTACTCTGACCACTATTGGTGAGACACCACCCCCTGTCCGAGATGTTGAATACTTTTTTGTGGTGGCTGACTTCCTCACTGGAGTTCTGATTTTTGCAACGATTGTAGGCAATGTCGGTGCCATGATTTCCAACATGAATGCTGCACGTGTAGAGTTCCAGGCTAAGATTGACTCTATCAAGCAGTATATGCAATTTCGGAAGGTCACCAAAGACCTTGAGATAAGGGTGGTGAAATGGTTTGACTACCTATGGACAGAGCAGAAAACCTGTGATGAGAAGCAGGTGCTGAAGAACTTGCCAGACAAGCTTAAGGCTGAGATAGCCATCAACGTACATTTGGAGACACTAAGAAAAGTGCGCATCTTTCAAGACTGTGAAGCAGGTTTGCTTGTTGAGTTGGTCCTAAAGCTTCAGCCTCAAGTTTTCAGTCCTGGTGACTACATCTGTAAGAAGGGGGACATTGGCAGGGAAATGTATATCATTAAAGAAGGAAAGCTGGCTGTAGTAGCAGATGATGGAGTTACCCAGTTTGTGGTCCTCAGCGACGGGGCATACTTTGGAGAAATCAGCATCCTCGGTATTAAAGGCAGTAAAGCGGGAAACCGAAGAACAGCCAACATCCGAAGTGTGGGCTACTCTGATCTGTTTGCCCTGTCCAAAGACGATCTGATGGAGGCACTCATTGAGTATCCAGATGCTAAAAATGCACTGGAGGACAAGGGAAGGTCCATCCTACTGAAAGATAATCTCATAGATGAGTCGCTGGTCGCTGCTACTGATGCCAAAGACTTGGAGGATAAAGTCAACAAAATTGAAGCCAGTATAGAGGTCATGTCAGCCAAATTTCGAAAGCTCACACAACACTATGAATCTTCCCAGCGTAAACTCAAGCAACGTCTCAGTAATATGTCAAATGAGGTCCGAACACTGAGATTCGACGAGGAGTTGGATTGACGTTACTATTGCTATGCTTAAGGACTTCTCCACTTCAGGACATTCATGCTGAGGTCATCCCACTGTACTGTAGACTCTTTGTACATACAAAATGGCATATGACCAGCAGCTGGACAGTCACTGTCTCCATTCATTATTTCCATATCTTGTAAAATAGTAACCATGCCTTCTCATAGATGAACAGTGCTGGGTACCTCACTACTTTACTATACTTGAGTACCAAGTGAAAACTAGTATGTACTGTTTGTAAGGTACGATAGAGTACACAGTGCTTGGTCTTCTTTACTTGTCCTTCATCAATCATCACTGATTTACACCATGATTACTTTATTTTGTACTGATATTAGAGCTCTTTGCGTGATGCAACTGAGAAACATAACTGTCTTAATTTATTACATTAAAACAAAGTTTATTTTGTAGAAAGAAATGTACTGAGTAACAAAAGGCATAAAAAAGGTGATGATGTCCAGTCATACCAATGCATTTTTGGGATCATTTTTGGGATCAATTACAAAAGCATGCAATGTTAATTTAAAGTTAGTCACAAAAGTATCAGCAATTTAACTACCACTTTCCCTCGATCTCCTGTAAGATGCAGTCTCTCAAACATGCGCGATTAAAAATGTATTGTACTTTTTATTTTACTTTTCATTTGTTATATTTATAGCAAGATTTTAAAAGCAACACTATTACCACAGGTGAAGTTTCCTAGGTTTGATTTTGAGACCAGTTTGAAATAAGAAGATTTGAAGTCACATGGAAGGTTTTTGCAGTTTTGAAATGCTTCTGCTGATGACTAAAGATGCTCAGGTGTAAACTTATTTTCAAATGTTCATAATAAAAGTTGGATGAATGATTTTACTATGTATCGATCTCAGCTTGAACGCAAGGCATTGATTTATTTTCAGGTAATCAGTTACGATCCTGAACAAGAGTTTGATTTTTTTATATTCAAGAAAAGCTAAAGCAGAAACAGACTATTGTGGAACTATTAATACAGTGTAAGATAAGTCAAATGTTGATAAATTGTATAGTGTATGTAAATGGTAAGTTGGTTTATTTGCCTAAAGACTTTATTGGTTGAAATGTTACATCATTAAATCTTGGGGAGCGTAAAATATTCAGTGTGAGGACTACCTTTCCATTTCCTTGTTGCTTTAGTTCTGCATCTGTACTTTCCAACTGGGCTGGGATGTGCGCACCTTTCCTTTGCTTTAAGTTTGGATAAAAAAAACAAACAAAAAAAACAAACACCTGGTCAATGATCAACCATGATCCATATTCAGGTGTATGTTAAATTTTCAGAGCAGCCAGACTGGTTTGGCCTTCAATTTTGCTGTTTTAAATTTGGTACAAATAAAAAAATGAATCCAAATGACTTTTTATGTCTTGGCTGCTATTGAATATGGTACATATACCCACGTCGTCCATCAGGGTGAATTGTTATAACTTCACATTTCAATTTGGTTTACCTTGTAAAACTAAAACTAAACTACATTCTCATCAGCCTCAGCTGCACTTTTGTTTAGTGCTAATTGCCAGATGTGAGTATGGTACCATGGCCAACATTACACTCTTAACCTTGTTAAAACCATTAACTTATAGTGGTCAGAAAAGGTTCGCTTCTTAGCATGACATACGATAAATGCTACAGTAACTTAGGTCAACTCTAAACCAGCTGAACATGAGTGAGATTCATTCACACCAAAGGACCTTGGACTCAAATCAGTATTATAAAGCAATACAAGTTGGAAAAAAGCAGTCATCTTTATTTAGCATGTTTTCACAACACTGGATACTTTAGCCTTTCATCAGTTTGTATTTTATAGAATGTTAACTGTGGAGTCAAACCAATTGATGAAAACTGCTTCCCTTTCCAAGATCAGGTTGACCTTTCACCTTTACCTTCACTAGGCTCTAAAGCCCTTTCACATGTCCAGGTGAGCAGCATCTTCAGCATTACAAAACAGAGGTACAGAGTAATGTTAAACAGCTGAAACCAGACCTGGGCTCAATAACAGTTGTAATTAACCTATAACCTTTGTTTTAACCTGCAGACTTATTGTGATGTGATTGAGGTTTACCGCAGTATATAACGCCAGCTAAGTTCTTATTTGCACAAACATACTGTATGCTGTAGTGACTCAAACACAGTCCAGTGTTAGTCCACATTTTCAGGCACTCTTTGTACTGTCTACAGTGATTCCAATTAAGGCTAAAACAAGCAATGAAAGGTGTCCTGCAACATCATTTTGCCCAGGTCTGGCTGAAACCATGACGATGAGAAAGAAAGAGCAATGGAACAGAAAGAATGGCTCAGAGTTGTTGTGTACTGCTGTGGTCTGAGCACTGTGGTTTAGTGGCATTTTGTGGGTACCATCATGCTCACAGGCTGAGCAGCGTAAAAAAAAAAAAATCAGATAGTCCTCTTGCAGACACATCACTAGGACAGCAGGAACAACATGGTTAAACACACCAGAGTCTGAATGAGAAGCCACAAGTTTAACCTTCTACAAAGACCCCCACTGAAGTGCTCATGACTACCCACAGAACACCCATCTGCTGTGAACAGCTTGTCAGGGACTGTCAGCAGAAGGTTGTAGTCCCTGACACCTTGCAGCTTTGAATGCAATGATGCAGATAAACCTTCCTTGCTCTATCCATACTCCCTGACACTGTTTCAGCAAGGATATATTCTGTCTGTAATAGTCCTGGTTTAAGGAATACCTTTTTTAATAATCTGGGTCTTGACAACAAATCTTAACTCAGTGACACTAACTAGCAAGCATCTCTTGGTTTTCATCAGTGGATGGAGTTTGCTTAGTTGTCAAGCTGTTATCATGACCTAAGAAAACTTAGGTCACATGACAAGAGGTGGTTGTATGTGGGGAGAGATGGTAACCCCTGACTCTGATGTCAGATGTTGTGTCCAGACTCCTAGTCGATGACCTTTGACCTCTTCCCAGTGGATGCTGAGTGGTTTTGGTCTGGTGTTCACAGACAGTTAACGTAAAGCCAGAAAAGATCAAGGAGAACATTCACATTGGGCACCAAAGACCATCATGAAACCGGGACAGGGGTTACTATCTCCTCCTATGTACGACCACTTAGTCATGGTCATGACTGAAGGTCCATAAATGGGTGATGACACTCGAGTCAGGTCGATTTACGAATTAGGAAAGTTGAAAGTTCCAAAAAGCAAGTGAGCACACCTTAACCCAAATGCTGTATCATTTAATACCAAATCCGCTTCACAGTTGTGTGTATGGTCAACTTCAAGTGATCAAACACGTTTTTGTCCACAGTTACCGTAACCACTTATCTGGAGGTAAAACAAAAAGTCAATGTTTGAGGACCAGTTTTAGTTTTACGTTTTTGATGACTGTGTTAAAAAGTCTGCTACAGTTAGTGATCTGTGGTGCATTCTTCACACTGCTCACAGCGGCCTTTGGCTTTTCTTTTCCCTGACAGACACTTACGTTGTATGCTCAAATAACAATGAACATAGAGTCTGCACTGACATTTGTCAGTGTTCAAATGTTTTCATCTGGTAGTGAAGGTTAACTAAAGCTTGGCTTTCCTCAGAGTTACAATCTAATTGGGACAAAAAGTAAGCAGATTTGATGCACACTGTGACGGTTTACAAAACTTCCACCAATTGATTTTCATATTGTACTGAAGTGACTGGAACCCAAACTTTAAATGCCTGTTGGCTGTACAGTATGTGATACATGATTCTTAGGAATTGTCTTAAAGCACTGGTATGTCCTTTAAACAGGAGAACACACACTGCATGGTAAACATCCACTAGATTTTGCTGAGTTCCTTCTTGGATCACCTTTAACCTTCTGTGCTTACTGGATGTGCACAACGCAATAAAAGAGACATTTCATGTGTGTCCATTTTGCTTTCACTCTCAAATAAGTGGTTTAAATAGTGGTTCAACTGCAGATGCATTTAAAACCTGTCAGGGTGTCTGGTGATTGGTGCCATTTGCCCTAATGCAGTACGAGTTCAAAGAGGAAGAGAATCATGGCCAAAACTACAAATCAAGACCCAGGTTTAAAAAAACAAACAAACATTTAAACCAGTGAATTAGTCTGTGTGCAAGAACACCGTGCAAGTCCTTCACAAATACAGCCTATTCAACTGAACACAAACAGAAGCATGAGAAAAATACTAAACATCTGCCTGTTCTGTGGGGACATGATTTCACAGTTGATATTCTAATTCATGTTGTTGGACAGAAAAAGTATTTTCCATAGACAGTGGTTACACCTGTTTTCACTCTCACTCAATGTGACGGATCCAAACAGAAATCTGATCACAGTGACGTGTCCACACAGTCAGAGAACACAATTGGTATCAATGTTAGTGGTCTGCAGGTCAGGGACATGTTTAGACCAGAAGCAGGGGGGCAGAGTTAGTCCAGCCTGTCTACATACAGTAAACTAAAAACTTCAGAGTTTCTGAAAGCTGATTGGTTGTATTTTACAGAGCTAGGTTAACTGTTTCTGCCTGCTTTCAGTCTGAACTACACCCGTGATGACATTTGGATTCATCCTCTCAGTTAATGCAGGATAAGATGACAAACACATTTGTGTAAATGTCATTGTTCTTTTAAATGTTGTTTTCTCACATATCAGTGAGAGGTCACATCAAACCACAGATTTATGCTAATGGTATTTTCTACTGCGGGTAACAGCAAAGGAGGGACTGTTCAGAACATATCGGGCTTATGAGACACAGTGACTTCAGGATTGACTGACTCAGGGATGCAGCTCTGACGTCAGTTTGTTCAGATTGTGTTCAGACTGCTGTCTTCACTTGCCCTGCGTCCGATCACAGTGCCAGCCAGCCCACACTGAGATCTGGCATGGCACTGTGAATTCAAACACTTACATGTGTCAGGTCAAAGGATGCATGTTGTAACAAAATGACAGGTGTAACCACGGCCAGAGGCTGACAATGAAAAGGTAACTACACACTGCCTTCTTGACTACATGTGGGGGTTCCACATAAGCGGGGGTTATATTGAACAGAGACTAAGCCAGAAATATGAAGCGCTTACTGGGGTTTCACCTATCAACTGACTGTAGGTTGGCACAAGAAGAGCTCTATGTTTGTATCTGAGAACATCATCAGTGACTGGTCTACATGTGTACATCCTCCAAAACGTGCACAATACGGCATCGTAGTTCCAATCGCACTGATATATAAATACTGTTTTTATTTAGAATCGTCAACACAGGAAGACATGGAAATAAAATGCTTCAAACAATCATGGCAACCTGTGGCCAAAAAACAAACATTCTGAAAATGTCTAAGTGCACTTACACAGCTCTGACAAGATTTGAGTCTAACCTGCGGTGCCCCCCTCCCCCCCACCAAAAGGAAAAAGGCCCCAAAACAAAACAAACAAAAAAGAAAAACAGCTATTTAATAATAATAATGTGCCATTTTGGACCAAATGACAGGAACTTTCCAAATGCTTACCTTGATCAAAAATGGACTTGGTAGAAACAATAACTGATGGCTGTGAGTGGAATGGTCAGTGAGAGCTCGTTCTTCAGTGGGGAACATGTTTTGTAGTAAAGTCTACTCTAAGACTAGTTTCTGTCTGTCGACCGTCTGTGAACAGTTCACGGCTACTTTAACATGTTTTTGTTCAATAAATGGGATTTATATTGACTTGTTAAATTTACATAGTTTAATATTAACCCTCCCCTTCTCCCTAAGTAGGGAAGCGATCACAGGCAGGCATGAAAAAGAACCCATTTGAACCTTAAAATAAATAAGAAGGAAAATGATCCTCTCTGTACATAGAAAAAAAGACGGGGAGGCTGCAGCTCATTCACATAATGTAAATGTAGGGTGTGTACTTTGATCAGGAGGTCTCTGTGCTTACGCTGACTGATGCAGAATGATGCAGAATGATGCAGGCACAGTAGAAAAACTACTAGAGCGCTCTATTGGAACCATTTCTCCTCTCTCATTATTGACTTGCTTTTCCTTGAATCATACTCTGGTCTGTCTTTTGTCACCTTTTAGATTGTGTCTGATAAAGGAAGGGCGGGGCAGGGTTTGATGGGCTGAGAAGGAGTCCGTTTGCTGTGTATTTGAGCACGGGCTCAGAGCATGCCAAACCCTTTGGCATAGGTGATGGCTTTCAGCAGTCTCTCCCTCAGCTTCTCCTTGCTGCTGTACTCAGGCAGCAGCAGCACATTAAAGCAAGTGTGAGACGTCGGTAACCTGCCAAGACAAAAACAAAAAGAAAAAAAACTCACAGCGGGTCAGTTTTCACACAGTCTACACAGTCAGATGACTTGTTGTGTCCAACCAACAGTGTCAAACTTACTGAATTTAAGGTTATAGAAAATAGATGCAGAAAGCAGAAAATGTTCAAATTCTCCCAACGCCGCAGCCAAAAGGGTCAACCTAACTCTTGATTGCAACAGCATCACTTCACCCTGTCCTTCCTAGTCTGAAGGAGAAACTAAGGTGGCCACGAAACATGAGAAAAATGTCCTAGTTTGTCTAAAAACACATCAGACTAAGCTAAACATTAAAAGCTATTTTACAAAGGTGGTTTGAAGGTGGGTAAGTCGGTACAGTCACGGATGTGTTTGGGAAGGGGCAGCTACATGAGTGCAGCATTGTGTGTGCACGGTGGCTCACCTGTCTGTGTCAGGGCCGTTCTTGGCAATGATCATCTTCAGCTTGCCCAGCCCACCCACAGGTGCTCTGTCAGTGCCGGTGGTGAACTGCAGAAAGAGGCGCTTCTGCTCCTCACCAAACGAGTGCAACGTCTCCCAAAACTCCCTACGACGGAAACAAACATCCCCAACATTTAAAATACAGATCCTACAGAATGAACACCAACAAGCAACATTAATGATGATGTATGCTGATGTGTTACACATGTTTCTACAGCAGTCAACATTTCAACTCAGGAAAACCTCTATTATAACAGTGTGCACAAACTGTACACACAGACACACGCACACAGACACACACACAGACAGACACACACAGACAGACACACACACACACACACAGACACACACACACAGACACACGCAGACAGACACACACACACAGAGACACACGCAGACAGACACACAGACACTCTTACTTGATGATTCGAGAATCTCTGTTGTAACCTCCATCATATTCTGTTGTTTCTTCAAGTGCTAGGAAGTCCAGGTTCTGCAGTGTGACAAAGACAACATTTAGATGGAAATGAAGAATTTCAGTAAATATGAAGACTTTTTTTTTTTTTGACATATTGAAACGTGTGGTAACAAATCTCACTCTGCTTCCACAGATCAGGAGCTCGATCTCCTCTGGTCTGAACAGGTATTTGAGCGGTGACTCGTTGGTGACCATGTGGAAGCCTCTTCTGAACGCTTTGAACTGCTTCTCCACACTTTTATTCAGCATGTACTCTGCGTACTGTGCCACAAACTCCTGCACAAACACACATCAACACAGTGACAGTACAGTTACTCTTTAATATCCTGATGGGCCTTGAACCTTTAAAAAGAACATTTGACCACTTATCTGAGTGGAATCTAGCCTTGAAAATGATTTAGTTTGATTTGTACCACGGAAACATCTGCTGTGACACCAACAGCAAAACATCTCTTTAGGGGCGGCTTGGAGGTAGAGCGGGTCGTCCACTAATCCGAAGATTGGCGGTTCGATCCCCAGTTTGATCCCCGCAGCATGTCGAAGTGTCCTTGGGCAAGATACTGAACCCCAAATTGCTCCCGAAGGCCGTGCCATCAGTGCATGAATGTGTGTGAATGGGTGAATGAGATATGTCCTGTAGAGCGCTTTGAGTGGTCGGAAGACTAGAAAGGAGATATATAAGTACAGTCCATTTCTGTAACTGAGGACTCTCCACAGATCTCATTAGATCAATATAAATAGTGAAAACTTTATGAGGTCGCAGTTTAAGTCCACAGACAGAAAAAAGATATTTCTGTCAAGAAAACATTATTAGCACAGACTGTGGACGTCACCTGTCAGAAATAATGAGTAGCAGCTGGAAATAGGATGGAAGCGTCTTGTATTGTAACACTATGGAGGAGAGATAGTTAGTGTTAGGAGTACTTAAATAAATACACAGCACACCTTCTTCCATATCCGATGTATCAGGTCAGATCACTAAAGGTTGACAGTTCATGATCAGAAGATGCATTTAGTAGACCAGCTTTTGAATTCTTGTTCAAGTGATTTTATTCACCAAAGAATCGTAGCACGTATGACTGCATCCATACTAAAAGTAAGACTGAACGACCTCAGGAAAAAGATTTGATACAGTTTCATGCGTTCTGTTGGCTCACCTTTCTGTTTTCATTCGTGACTGGAATCTTGTCCCCATTTTCCCTTAAATCGTACATGAGTGGGTTCCCGAACAGGTCTGTCTGGGAAATCTGGAAAGTGATCATCATGTCCTCTTCCACACTGCCCTCGTACTCCAGCAGCTCCTTCAGGCTCTGGTGTAGAACCTTTCCAGTACAGTCACATCACATTTAGAATTGCTCATCAAGTGACAAAAGTGTTCAAAGTTAAACTGGATTTGTTGCTGAGGTATTTCTTACCGGGTTGGCATCAGCCAAGTCCCTGAACGTTCCTTTCTTGCCCATCAGCTTCCTGTACACCACCATAGGAAAGTGGACATCCAGGATACAGTTGTTATAGATGGCCAGGCCGAGGACAATGCCGATCAGAGTGTACTGTCCCTCATTTTCAAACGATGACGCGTTGAACCAAAACAGTTTGGTGCGTTCATCATATGTGAACATGCCTGCAAGAGAAGAGATTACTAATGAATACATGTAGTTTGGAATGCAGCCATATAATATTTATTAAACTGATTAATATTGCTGCTATTTCTGAATCACATCAGCATCATGTTTGCTCCCATACTGTAGCAAAATGATTAAACTCTGAACTCTGATGCTGAATTTGTCTCAAGAGAGAGAGAATTCCAGTTTTTGATGAGCAGAAGTAAAAGATCAAAGACTTCTTTTGTTACAACTGTGTTAATATTAATATTAATCCATCCACCTGACAGGTGTGCCTTGGACTGCTCACAATAATAGGCCACTGGAAACATGGAGCACTGAGCGAGGAGCTTTGGACTGCCAGTGCTCAAAGATACTGGGACTGCTAGCTGCATGGCTAACACAGCTGAAAGCAACTATATGGTTAGCAGCAGTTAGCTACTTTTCCAGCAAGTGAAGCTTTCTGTCCACCAGGTAACTCAGTACTTCCTGTATGAGGAATATCACAATAAAACTTCTGGAGTGTTCTAAATGAGATTTAATAGTCTGGCAATAGAATGTGTTAAAGCTTCTAATCTGATCTAAGGATCAAACTTTGTGGGTACGTTCACTGATCCGCATCACTGTGAATGTGCTGCTGTTAGCCAAAAGGCTAACCCTCACCTGTTATACATAATCCCTCTCTAAGGTTAAGAAATAAAGAATAAATGAAATAATAATAAAATAAATGAAGGATGAAATGTTGATCATGCTGAAGCTGTCACTGCCCTACTTACGAACACGTTAAAGTCCACATGTAATGTTTTTAATGATGATTATGTAACACTCAAACTCTGAAGTGAAAATGAAAGTACAGGTGAACTGTGCATCGTTACATTGAGTTCATGTTCAGCTTTGACATCTCTACTTCCACTCACACAGCTTCACAGGACGTTTCACGTGTAATCAGCTTCATGTTCACTTCTCAGTGAGTGGCTGAGATCATTTAATTAAACTAGCATTACATCATCATTAGAATGTGCAGAAAAGCTGCCCCATGTGAGGTTATGAAGTTAGTCAGTAAAACATTAGGAAAATAAAGTGCCACAGTTTTCTTTAAGCTGCAGCATCACACGCTCTGTAACAAACAGAAATGTTTTCTCACCAATATCTGGGTTAAAGATCTCCTCCACCACCAGCTGAAAGAACTCTTTGGAAACACCTCCTTCATCAACACCTTGCTCTCCTTCAAACTCCACATACAGCTGCTTCTTCAAGTCTGCAGGATTCTCCATTGCTATCATTTCCAGCTACAGAGAAACAAGAAAAGCACGTCAGTACAGTGTGTCCCAAACTGAAGCTAGTGTATTAAAATAAAAAAAGATGTGACACACACATACCCTGACCAACGCGTCGTCAATAATGTGATCTCTGCGCACTTTGAGCCTCAGGTATGGGTTGAGCTGCTGACCCTGCACCAAGCTGTAGAGCACAGTAATACGCCGCTCGCTGTACATGCGGATGCGGTTGTCATAGTACAGACCCAGGTTCTTGGTGACGGCGTTCAGGATGAAAGGGCAGGTCATAAAGGAGAACTTGTTTTCAGTTTCAACCTTAAAGAAAGTGTAGTCCTTGTCCATCTCTAGCACCTCATTCAGAGGCTCATTGACAAACTCCTCAAAGGGAATGAGGGGCCGCCGGCAGTCGTTGGTTCGGATCCCCAACTCCGTCTCCAACGGGTCCACCCGAGGGCCCTTCTTATTCCGCCGCTCCTCGCCCAGCAGCTCCTGCAGGGTGAGCTCGCTGGACTCTGGGATGGGCTCCTCGTCCTCTTCCTCGTTGTGCTCCATGTCGAGGTCGCCGCCCAGCACGTTTGCATAGTAGACGATCTTCAAGCACTTGGTGGCCGCCACCACTGCGTCGTCGTCGTTGACCAGGTTGCGGCTGTTGAACTCGTTACTGATCACCTTGTAGGTAATGAGCTGCTGGAAGGTCTCCACCATGCGCCGGATCTGCTCAGCACTATAATGCGACCACAAGCGTGCCAGCTTGGCCTGGGCTGCCAGTGGGAGTTTGCTCATGGCCTTGCAGAACTGTGGGAGGGCGATCTCCAGGTACTCTGGGCTGTGGAGGTTACTGTTTTCCATCACTATAACAAACAGGTTCAGGTAGTTTGGGTCTCGTGAATACACATTGTGATACGTCAGGTCGCACTCTACATTGGGTGAGAGGTAGACCAGTGCATTCAGGAAGGCTGCTTCTATCTTCTCATTGGACAGCAGGCGCTCATAGACTCGCCGCACGGCTTCGATGTCCACCGACACCTCATCGGGGGCCAGCTTTTGGACATCATTTTCCCCTGAGGAGCCCTCTCCGAGCCTTGATGATGAGGAGGAGGCGGGGGAGTCCTCCTCCATAGCTGTAGCAGAGCAGGCAGCTGCCTCCTTCTCATCCTCATCCTTGTCCTCATCCTTACCTTGAAGGGACTTGAGCTCCTCCTTGGTGTGAGGTTTGGACCTCCGGAAGCTCTGCACCAGGCCCTCAGCACTGGAGAACACCCGGCCTATTACCCTGATGAGAGGCGAGTAATCTTCCTTCTCTCCACAGATGTCCAAGATCTCATACACTTTCTCCTCTGTCAGGTAATTCACATCTAAAGAATCCACAAGGTTCAAAATAAAAGGAAAACTGATTAAATGGACAGATTCAACTGTACGTATGTAACAAATCCTGAGTGTCTGACATCAACTCACCTTTGAAATTGTCCCGTACAGAGTGGACATCTTTATGGTTCATCTTCCTGTTGCTGCAGGCTGAGTTGCTGTGAGCACTGCTCTCCAGGTAGGCTGAGGCGGTGCCTTTCTTCGAGGGGTGGGGGTCACATAGCTTAGCGTTGACCTTGTAGAGCTCCAGGGCTTTGACCGCCGCCGCATTGTTATCCATGCGGTTGAAGCCAACCGATGAGGCACACCATGAGTTGGAGCACGACTCATTCCCACAGCCCTCCGTTAACTGGTGGTAATAGCGCTCTATTAGATGTTTGGCAGCTGCTCGCTTCCTGCATTCAGAGGTAAGACACAACAGGTTAGAAGTGTTTGTAATGTGTGAATCCAGTTTATGCGGCAGTAAGTGCAACACGGGATGAATGGGAAACATCGTTTCAACTCCACACAGCTGTGTGACTGCAGCGTTGGCCATGTGAGTGTTAAAAATACAGTGCAATGACAAAATATCACCACATCCATTTAGATTTGTGATGGAGCTTTCAGACTTATCATTGTCACTGTCAGTGACCGTAACTCCACAAGACAGTGCAGAGCCAAAATTAGAGCTTTGAGGTTGATAACAAAAAATAAATCTGATATTAGTGTCAGACAGTACATATTTATTTACATACAGACTTACACAAACAAACATGAAAACATTGATATGGCTTTCTTAAATGTGTTCAGCTTTCCTGTGAACAGTAGTTGATTTTAACTCAACTAATTTAAGCACATTAAATAACTCAAATTATTATTATTATTATTGTAATAACAAACACTGCCCGCTGCTCAGCACTGCGACAGGATCAACTTGCCAGCACATATTAGCATGCTAGTTTGTTGTGAAGTTCTTTAACTCTGATTCAGGTGAACATTTGACAACACAATTATAACAGCCACAAACATCAGGCCTCTAACAGGGAGAGAGAGAAACAAGAAGTGAGAGTGGACAAAAACAAGAGTGATCTGAGCTGCTGGTGGAGAGAAGGGCAGCCTTAAATACATGCTAACAATCACACACACACGCACACACGCACACACACACACACAGTGAGCATCAGTTTAAAATGAGTTGTACTTACATTCGGCTTGCTTCTGGGTTTTCTATTTCAGGCTCCTCGTATTCTCTAATTGAACAACAGACAATAAGGATGAGATCTGCAGCAGAGGTCACGATGTGCTGCATTGACATGAGGATTCTAACAAACACTGCTGCCTCTCCGCTGGCTGCATCTGTGCACTCCGCACAATATTAGAGCAGACTGAGTGTAGACATTTATGCTTTAGGAACAATATGAAAATGACATGCTAAGAAAAAAAAGCCGGTGCGTTGCAGCTAGAAGCAATCAGGTTAGCCTGACAGTGATTCTGGTCAGTCAGTGTATTCTGCTAAACACGTAGCCATAGTTAATAAGCGTGAGCTATTGATGACTGTCAAAATAAGCGTTAAATTAAACCCTACAGTCAGATCTCAGTGGGTCAGTAGGTCCTGAAGCAGAAGACATGTCAGAGACCTGCACATCCTGACGCTGACTTAGCAAGCTAATATGGCATACAGCAGCTAGCCCGCTGGCCTTCATTCAACTAACGTTATTATTCATGTAGAATAACGTTTCCAAAGTAGTTACACTGTTCAGTTTTCAACCAGCCAATGGTTGCAATGCACTCAGCCTAAATACAGTGTATAGATAAAAGCAAGAGAGCAAGAGCATCCACACAGCTACCAGCAACAGCCAGCTAGCTATCACTCTGAGTGTTTCCCTAGCATCCCCGGCATCCCCGGCTCTTTCCTCTCGGCGTCCCCACCTGTATGGTCCTCCTGCGGGGCTAGTCTCGGCCTGTGGTGGCGCACACTCACAGTCCTCCTTCTCGTCGGAATTCATACGAGACTTTATCCTCAGTTGTTTGTTATTCTGTTGCTGTTTGTGAATGTTTCAAGTCCTCCACAGGCTGATTACAACTTCAACAGCACGATGGTTCTGGTGTAAGCGGGCAGCGACGAACGATTTTCTATTCCAAACTTCATTCACGGCCTTCCCAGCGCAGGCTCTTTCCTCTGCCTGACGTTCACCGCCATCTTGACTTCACCACCAGCCCACGGCACGTCCCACAATGCACTGCGTTCTAGCTACAAGAGCTGCTGGAATGGATCAAAATGCTGCAAGGACTGGACTCATCACACTCTCTGTGTTACCATGACTGATAACAAACCATACATAATATAATATAATATAATATAATATAATATAATATAATATAATATAATATAATATAATATAATATAATATAATATAATATAATATAATACTTTATTCTCTGTGCATTGCCCATGTATTAAAATAACTTGTCTATATCTATTTCATTCAAGAATCATTTAAGACCACTCAAGACCAAGATGGACTCTAAATCAGCAGGGACCACCAGAAGCACCTCCATACATGTCCTGACTGTCAGAACATCTAACCAGAGTCTTTAATAGTTACAGGGAGTCAACACCTACCACAAGCCAGTCAACACCTTAAGATCTTTACTGGTACACCCTAAAGTCAACATGTGACTGCTGTGGGGAACACCATGTCAGTAAAACAGCAAAACAACAAAAATAACAAAAAAACCTCCTCCTGACTCACTTGACACATTAAATTTACATGCAGGCCAGACAGATCTACCGACGACACTTTCACCCTCCATACTGCCCTCTAACACCTGGACCACAGGAACACAATGTAGGATAGGAGTATAGTAACAACTTTCAATGCTATTGTGGCTGCCAAGGTTGTTATTAAACTCAGAGACCTGGGACTTAACACTGTGCTGGATATTAAACTGTTTATTCCTGTACGCATCACAGTATTCATTTACCTGATAGCTGCAGCCTCAGAGATAAATCTGTTTCCCACAAATGTGCCACCATGCATGACCAGACCTCTGCTTGATGAGACATCTGCTTATTTGAAGTCTGGAGAACATCTGGGTGTGATTTTGAAAATGTAGAACTCCAGAACTCTTTTTGTAAGTGTGACTGTGTAAAGATTAGTTTAAAGTATTGCAATGTGCCTCTACCTTGCCCAGGCTGGACTGCTGACAGATAGGCAGTGGATCCTCTATTGTTCCTGCATTGTCCATCAGTTCTTCTGTAACAGGCCATTTAGCATCCGTCTGCCCTGCTGCCCACACCATGCCATCAAGTGTTTAAATCTAGTGTATCCAGCTACAATCAAACAAGACATTCAGAACATAGGCAGTAGAACACATATAGCAGTGTGCATGGGTGGCTGCATGGAGGGTGAACTGGTAGCTGGAGAGGTGCCATTTCACCTCTTGGGCACTGCCAAGGTGAGCAAAGTACAGAGCCCCCAAAGCACAAAAATGCATGTAAAAACTTGAGTGAAGAAAGAATTTCCCCTCAAGGGATCAATAAAGTATTTATTCTATTCTTCTTTCTATTTGAAATGAAGACATAAAACACATCTTAATCTGTATTATTGCCTAACTAAAAATCATGTTGGCCTATACATGATTTCTGACTCACCTAAATTGTGAAGATCACATGTGCTGCTCACAAGATGTATGTCATGTTTTCAGCCACATGATCTTTATCAGACAGTGAAAGACAGCAGTCTGTCATAGAGCCCATCTGATATAGCCTATCTCTGCAGATATAAAAATGCATAGAATGTATAAACATAAAGTATATTTGAGGTAGAGAAGTCATTGCTACACAGTTTTTCCAGCAGAGAGCAGTGCTGCTTAACAGCCAGTTTACTGTTTAATATATCTACAAATATTTGACACAAGTCTTAAACAAAAGGAATAATACCAAACAGATTGTCTCTGTCTAAATGAAAATGTAGCCACCTTAGGAACATAAAGGTGATGAAGATGTCCAACCACGATATGAACGGATGACTGTATTAAGTACCACTATAGGTACAGGTGAGTGTTGAAATAAAAAATATATACATACATACAAGTCTGTAGTTTGATGATGGTAAACGCAGTTAAAAGATTAACAGGTGAGCTGATGAAATGAGAAGTGGTAGCTATCCATTCTAAATTACATGAAAGAGATAAACATCAAATGATGTGAATGTGTGCTGCTGATGGCTCCAAAATGACTTAAAACAGGAATGAAATACAGTATTCAGGTTTACAGCTCTCTGTCAAGTATTCAACAGGAGCATACCAAACGTGTCAGGATTAACTGAATGAAACCTTGTGAACATTCCAAAGAAAAAAAGCCACATATAAGAAAATGTATGGACCTTACTTACTTAAACTTTGTAAGTCAGAGGTGAAGAGCAGAGTCTGGAAAAGGAATCAAAGACTCTTTGAATAATATCACTCATATACAAATCTACATATTACTGTACATACTGTCACATCTAGCCACCTCATGTACACGAAACAACCTGCTACATTAATCGCATTTATTACAGCACTAATACCATACCTTCTATTGTTTGTTTTATTCATCAGTTTAACATAGCAGTTTCATTTTAGGGTATATATTTAGCCTAGCCCTTGTTTTCTTCACTACATGTAGGCTATCTGTGGATGTCCACTGAGAGCAACCTGAGTTCAACTCTTTGTATTTGTATACCTGCAAAGAAAGTGACTCTGATTTTTTTACAATAAAGAAATAAATCATAGGCTCCTGGATGCTGATCACATGCGTAACCTACTTCTTTAAAATATAGAAATTCTTATTTCATAAGCTCGTCATCAGCTGATAAAAGCAGTTTGGAGCCAGACCATTTTGATTTGTAGATGTGGATTTTACCAAGAATGATCAGCTGTATTATATAGTCCCTATTACTATCAAACACAAAATATAACATCACAGCAAGTTTGTTAATCTGGACACTAGCACCCATTTTTATTTATAAAATATTATATGTCTATCCAAAACAATTTTAAACAAACAAATTAAATGTTCTTACCCCAAATAGTAGGAACAAATATACATAATTCCATAATTCATTATTATTCACATTAATTCAACTTTAGTTCATTAATTAAGTTAATTATTATTCGCGTTAATTCAACTTTTGTTGCTTTTTCAAAATAGTCCAGTTGGGCGGGAAATCGGCGGAACTGGCAACCCTGGCCTGGCCCTAACCATGCGCGCGACACTCAACCTGACGGTTACGGAACGAAGTTTGGCACGAGACACTTCATCACCGAGCTCTACTTGAGAAGTACAAGTTCACGAGTAAGTTCAAGTTAGCTGGTTAGACTTTATTACCATCAATCATTTTAATAGACTAAAATACAATAGACTAGACTTCAATACATGTTTTGTATTGTAGAACTTAATGCCAAGTTAGTTAGCTAATTTTAGCTAGCGCCATGGCCTGCTTCATACGCAGGTGTCCACGTCGAAGCAGCGCGTGCCCCTGCAGAGTTTGACGTGATTAGATAAAAGTAGCAATTAAATGTTAGTATCACGACACTAGCTATAAGTAGTTTACCTTTTATTAAGATGGTCGGAATGGGTAAAATAAACTTTTAGTAATTTAAGCACCGACCAACAGTGTGTCGAGTGTGACATCTGTCCTAATTTAAATCGGACGTTTTAGCTAACGTTAGCTAACACTTAGCTAGCTCTAAGCTGCAGTGAGGTCGATGGTAGGTCACGTGGTGTTGGACCGATAACGTCTCTTTCGAAAGGTTACTTTACTGTTAAAGAAAGGAGGTTAGATTGCTTTACGTTTCTGAGTGTCTACATTGTTGTATATATTTCCACCATTTGAATATTAATTTTGTAGTTTGGGTTTTCAGGTGAACAAAATGGACGACTGGGAAGAAGGGGTAAGTTAATTTAGAGAAGCAGCTGATGATTATGACGAGCTTTGCTGCTCCTGTCATTGAGTCAATACCTGTTTTTAATTTACTCATTACAGGAAGCTACTAGTACTACCACACTAACCAGCCACAACCCAACTGAAGGTACGTCAGCTGTTATGTCAGGAAGCTCAAAGATGTACGGTGATGTTGCATCCTGTCTATCTGAGGCATTCAAATCTGAAAGGACACATTACAGTCCATTCTCCACTGACCATTTGCCTCTATATGTTAAGCTTTAAACGTCCGGTGTGACAGATTGACAGGACTCTAACAGAATATAGCACAAATTAATAAAACATACATAAGTATACTTTCATGAGTGAATGAGCCCTAAGCATCTGAAATGAGCTCTTGTAGCAGTGGAAACGAAGGGTGCATCAGTCATCATAATTGAATAACTGTTGAAGTTGGGATGATGCATTATTGGAAATGAACACCTTCTCTTTAGGCACACAAGGAGGCTCCTGGAATACTTCCAGTGGTGAATTTGGAAGGGGTAAGTGTAGAAAGGTTGAGTGATGAACACCTCTGCTTAGAGGTATTAATGATGACGTTAATGATTAAAAATGGTTTTCTGATTCTGTCCAGGTCGTGGTGGAAGAGGCAGAGGAGGAGGCTTTAAAAGCGCGTTCTCTTCAGGTGCCTGCTCATCATTAAACAATGGAATGATTGTTAGTCCTGAGACCAATGGCCAGATTCTTTGTTATTATAAGTAACTATCAATGGTGAGACATCACTGTTGCCTCTAAACTTGTGATGTGAGACAGTTGAGTCAGTTGAAGAATTAAAAATGACAGATCATTTAGGAAGTGTTGGTCGCAGCATGAACAACGCTCTTTGATCCAAGTCAGGCAGAATGCTGCAGTGGCTCCTGAAGTATGCAAAACTGTACTTTGGTGTTTAGTTCTCTGAACCATTCAGTTGCACACTGAACTGATAATACACTCAGGAAGGCAGAAGAAGTGTTGGTGCTTCAGACCAGTCAAAACCAGTGGCTATTCGTGGTAGGATGTGGAGTTGAAATTAGAGCCCTGAGTTGGAGTTTAGCTGCTGGTTAATGCTTAGAGGGGAAGAGGTTGGACTCCATGGACATTGTAGAGCAAGTCTAACTTTGGTGCTTTTATTTTGTAGGTGCTGATGAGAATGAGAATGGGGATGGTAAGCACTGGCAGTATTTAGAAGTGGTGTCAGTTAGCACTTGCTCAGTCTTGGTGCTACTGACTCTCCAAATTGTTGTTTTGCAGATGGGGGCAACTGGAACAATGCAGGAGGAGAAAGAGGTGGTTTCCGAGGTAGAGGAGGCAGAGGTGAGACATGAACTGTGATTAACTCATCCACCCACACACGGTGTGCAACACAATCCTCCAGTCAGTGAGCCAGTGTTCTCTGAGTAGAACATTACGCCTCATTATGAGTGTCTTCAGAGGCTCTGACCGTCAGGGCCTCAGTCAACTCACTGTCCACTCATAATCCACAAACATGCAGAGCTCTTTACTAACAAACTCTAATTGTATGTAATGGTTGAGCCTAGTTAGCTCTGAATCTTAAGACAAGTGAGTTCTTGTGGAGGCTGGTCTGAGACCCTCCTCCTCTCTACCAGCTGTACCTGCTGACTAAACAGTCAAGTGTTAGTGCTTCACGTGGATCCATGCTTGTCAACAAGTAAACTAAGATTATTGTGATTGGTTTTATAATAAAAATATATTCTGCATTATAGAAAAATAACTTTAATCTGAAAATGTTTTTTACACCACATTTTTGCATTATTATTATTATTATTATTATTATTATTATTATTGTTGTGATTTCGGTGTTTACTTCTTGTATCTCCCACAACAGAAAATGATTAGTCCTGAATTTCCATATCACTAAATGGTTTTCGACGTGAAGGACTGCTGTGAATGAGAAGCTCCTCTGTGTGCTGGAAATGTGACTGTAGTACTTTGTACTTTAGTTGATGGAGGTCAGCTCGTCGTTACAAAGAATTCCAACAGTTTGACAGAAGCACAAGCATCAAAACATTGATAGAAACTTTTGAAACCACAACCATTACAGGAAGCATCCTGGATGAGAGCAGCGAGCTGAAGACAGACAGGACTATTGTATGATTATGAAGTCACCATTAAACCTGCTGAACAATCTGAAGAGCAAATGCTGTTTTGAAGTGCACTGATGAAATCTTGTTTCTGTCTTCAGGCCGTGGCAGAGGATTTGGTAGAACGGATCGCAGTGAATTCAGTGGTAATGTTTTTACTTTTGCTTCTATCGAGTGCGACTGACCTGTATATCTATAGACATGATGGTTGACTTTAAATGAGCTACCTTGTTTTCACAGGAGATGATGGAGTGTGTGAAAATGGTATGTGTTTTTCTGTTCTGACACTCCAAGTACAGAAGCTGCTTTTGGTTGTAGTTTGACTTTTTAACCCTGAAGTTGAATGTTTGTGTTTGACTGTTTGTTCTGAACAGGCTTTAGAGGAGGAAGCAGAGGAGGAAGGGGAGGCAGAGGAGGAGGAGGTTTCAGATCAGGTGATTTTTGTTTCAGTCCTTTTGTGGTGAAGCAGGAGAGTGTCTGTTTTTCTAAAATCTAAAATGATTGATGGGTGATGTGTTAAAGGTGGTGACCAGGGTGGCAGAGGAGGCTTTGGAGGAGGTAAGTCAGAAATCTTGTCTTTTGTCATCTTAGTAAATATGGAGTGTGTCTTCTGTCGTTGCAGGCTACTGTGAAAAGGATGAGATGTTTTCTTGGTGTGAGAGTTTGTTTTTGTTTTTATTTATTTATTTTTGTAGAACTAATGGAATGATTTTATCCGTTGAGTTAGGATTTGAATCATTTCACTGATGTGCTTGACATTTGTGTCTGACACAGGGGAAGACAAAGAAAATAAGGATGAAAGTGATGGTGACCGTAAGTTGATGAACTCTTCAATGTGAATAAAGTCAGCAGTCTTGTCTGTATGGAAGCTCGTTCCACTGTGTGTTCTGACCCACAGGACCCAGGGTCACGTACATTCCCCCGACCCTGCCTGAAGACGAAGAGTCCATTTTTGCCCACTATAAGACAGGCATCAACTTTGACAAGTATGACGACATCATGGTGGATGTTAGCGGAACCAATCCACCACAGGCTATCATGGTAAGAATGAATTAGTGACTCAGTATGAATATGAACCTAATAGAGTTGCTAGTTACATATTCTATTATATGCAAAGTCTTCGCTCTGGTAACATATTTTACATATTATAGAGTTGTTGATTAAACTACAAATAAGCAGCCCTGATAGTTAAGTTGTCTACAAGGATTGGAATAGTTGGATGCAAGTAAAGATTTTGTTGCCAGAGTTGGTATTGTTGACATTAAGTGTAGTGCAGACAGCTCGGTCTGGTTTCTGTGCTCAGTGACATGTCTGTTAGCGCAGAGCTTCAATGACATCACAACACAACATATAAACATTTTAACAACAGAATCCAAACAGTTCTCTTGATCCTAAAATAATGGAACGGATTTGAGGATGGTCCATAGTGCTATGGAAATATTTTCACTTGCTGATAAGCTGCCACCTCACTAGGACGTCTCTAACATTATGATCTGTGGATTAATCTGAGGTCTAACTAAGCCTTAACCTTAACACGATTTTATGGCTATAAATCTGAACTGTCCTTTGAAGCTGGTATATCTTTAAACTGTTGTATAAATGATGGGCAGTCTGCTGAGTCAGCAATTCAAACCTTTCCCTTCAGACTTTTGATGAGGCAGCATTGTGCGAGTCCCTGAGAAAAGCCGTCTCCAAGTCTGGTTACGTGAAGCCGACCCCTGTACAGAAGCATGGGATCCCAATCATCTCTGCTGGCAGAGATCTCATGGCCTGTGCTCAGACTGGATCTGGTAAAACGGTGAGATGAGTGAATCAACATCTGACCTGTAACTAACTAACTTTGCTTGTGGACAGAGTTTAAAGTGTCTTTCTGCCTCCAGGCTGCATTCCTGCTCCCTATTCTGCAGCAGCTGATGACAGACGGTGTGGCAGCCAGTTCCTTCAGTGAGCTGCAGGAGCCTGAAGTCGTCATCGTGGCCCCAACCAGGGAGCTCATCAACCAGATTTACATGGAGGCCCGCAAGTTCTCCTATGGGTACGTTTAGACTGATTAAAAAGTCATTGGACCTTGCACGTTGTCCTGGCTTCTAATCTTTGTCTCCTGTCTCTTGTAGGACATGTGTGCGTCCCGTAGTGGTTTATGGTGGAGTTAGCACTGGACACCAAATAAGGGAAATCTCAAGGGGGTGCAATGTGCTGTGTGGAACACCGGGGAGACTGTTGGATGTGATTGGAAGAGGAAAGGTCAATTTCAGTCGCTTGATGTTTACATCCAAATTAGACAGTCTTAAGTTGAAGACTTGAACATGTGACGCACTGGTATCTGTTCTCAGATTGGGTTGAGTAAGCTGCGGTACTTCGTGCTAGATGAGGCTGACCGGATGTTGGACATGGGTTTTGAACCTGACATGCGCCGTTTGGTGGGCTCACCTGGAATGCCAACCAAAGAGCACCGTCAGACTCTGATGTTCAGTGCCACTTACCCCGAGGACATCCAGAGGTCTGCTCACTGATCAGCTTTTACTCTTGATGTGGACAACTGTCCCAGAACTAAGCTTGTGTAAATAAGGACGTGTGTTTTTACAGGATGGCTGCTGACTTCCTAAAGACCGACTATTTGTTCTTGGCTGTGGGTGTGGTGGGCGGAGCCTGCAGTGATGTGGAGCAGACATTTGTCCAAGTCACAAAGTTCTCCAAGAGGGAGCAACTCCTTGACCTCCTGAAGACAACTGGTAACTTTTTTGTGTTTCACTCATTTCCAGTGTGCAGAAACAGAAAGAAATTTGATGTCATGTTTGTCAAGTATAATTATAATCCTAAAGCGACCCTAAATACAAGGCTTGGACCCTATAAGTCAGTCTACAAACTCTGATGGGCTCTGTGTACTGTCAGGTCACTGTGCCATTCCTACGTTTCATTTTGTAGTTTTTAAATGCTCTCTGCGGCTCTTCTATGACTGAATAATGAGTTGCAGCTCAAAATGAAACAGTTGTTGATTTTGATGACTGGTGTTGGTTGCAGGAACGGAGCGCACCATGGTGTTTGTGGAGACCAAGAGACAAGCTGATTTCATTGCTACGTACTTGTGCCAGGAGAATGTTCCAACAACCAGCATTCATGGGTAAGTGAGTCCATGAATCTGTTCTCACCTTGTTTTTATGCAGGTAGTGATGTGACGCCTTGTGTTGTCTGTCAGTGACCGTGAGCAGCGGGAGCGGGAGCAGGCTCTGGCAGACTTCCGCTCCGGCAAATGTCCAGTCCTGGTAGCTACCTCGGTAGCTGCCCGCGGTCTGGATATTCCTGATGTACAGCACGTAGTGAACTTTGACCTCCCCAACAACATTGACGAATATGTCCACCGTATTGGGAGAACCGGCCGCTGTGGTAACGTTGGGAGAGCAGTGTCTTTCTATGACCCAGATGCTGATGGCCAGTTGGCTCGCTCGCTGGTCACAATCCTGTCCAAGGTAAGAAAGCTACCTGCTCTAAGAATACATCTAAACAGCACCAATGTTTTTATCAGGATCCACACTGAGCCTTTTACATCACTCATTCAATATGTTCTGTTCAGTCTGATTCTTTAGTCTTTCCAACCCTTTTCTATCATTGAGCAAACTGAGTAACATGTCTGTGGATTATATTATATTCAGTTCATAATAATCCTACAGCTGCTTAAAATCAAGGCCTCACGACCTCCTGTGAACTCTGGGAGACCCCTAGTGGGTGTCGGGACCTCCAGGGTGGGAACTACTTATTGAAAGTGCAGGCACTGTGTATCATAGAAGAAGCTTGAAGCACAGCCAGCGTCTGTCTACATTGTTTCATGTGTTGACTGTGATTGGCAGGCCCAGCAGGAAGTGCCCTCGTGGTTAGAAGAGTCTGCGTTCAGCGGCCCGGGTGCCACAGGCTTCAACCCCTCCAAGAGGAACTTTGCCTCCTCAGACTCCAGGAAGGTAATGTGCCTCTCACTGTGCTGTCCCCCCTCTCACTGTGCTGTCCCCCTCTCACTGTGCTGTCCCCCTCTCACTGTGCTGTCCCCTCTCACTGTGCTGTCCCCCCTCTCACTGTGCTGTCCCCTCTCACTGGGCTGTCCCCTCTCACTGTGCTGTCCCCTCTCACTGGGCTGTCCCCTCTCACTGTGCTGTCCCCTCTCACTGGGCTGTCCCCTCTCACTGTGCTGTCCCCTCTCACTGGGCTGTCCCCTCTCACTGTGCTGTCCCCTCTCGCTGTGCCGTCCCCTCGCTGTGCCGTCCTCTCACTGTGCCGTCCCCCCTCTCACTGTGTCCTCAGGGTCAACATGGAGCATCTTTTCAGGACAACGGTGTGACGAGCCAGCCGGCTGCTCAGGCTGCAGCTGATGATGATGACTGGGAGTAGAGGGAATATGAGCAGCACACCCACACATCAGTGACCTGAGTTGTTTTTCTTTGCAGATGTTCAGCTTGTTGTAGTTTTATCACAGTGTTTTTGTTAAAAGGAGAAAACTTTTTGTCTCAGGCCGTACAAAGTTTAAAAATGTCAGTGAGATGTTAAATGTGGAAACCAGTGATAACTTTTCAGTCTTCACTGAGCAGCAGATTGTGGAAAGTTTGTTTTATTTTTATTTTTTTATCACTTGCATTTACCATGGTTAAGGAAAACAATGGACCTGACCAGAGGTCAATGTAAGGCTGTTGTATTCCAACTCTAATTTGTTTCCTATGAGAATGAATAAATAAGTATTTGTTCAGAGCATTTGTCAGATGGTGTTAATGGATTTCATCTTTAATTGATTCAATGAACGAGCAGAGGACTGATGCTGGTGAAGGGTGATAACTGTAAGGTACCTGTACTTGAGTAATTCCCTACATGTCACAGGAGACTGTCGCACTGTTAATACATTAAGTTGCTACTCAACTATAAATTTATATTAACAGAAAACATGACCAGATAAAATGTGATCCAGATGTGCTGCAGCTGGTTACAGTGGGGTTAATACTACTTCATATGATAGAATAGGATGCCGTTTATTGTCACTATACGCATGTACAATGAGATTAAAATGATGCTGCGTAGCTTCATCTAGATCACATTCTATGTGTTCATGTTTTGTACTTTTGATGTGTTTTGAATGCAGAACTTTGACTTGGCAACAATCTTTATTTGACACATTGTTACACTGGGATCATATCTGTCAATCACAGTATCACTGATAATTCAATGAGTGTGTCATGAATCAACAGTCCATAACTCTTGAGTTTTTGAGTGTTTAGATGACGCAGGTTCCGTCTGTGATAAGCATTCAGCTCAATGCTGAACTATAATTCTAAATTATAAACTAGACGTAAAGAAAAGTCGACACTTAAACCATCGATAGGAATATTACAACTCCGTAAACTACAGCTCCATTTTCGCGCCTCTGGCTGGCGTCGTCTCCATAGAAACGGTCAATAAAGTACGTTGTTACTGCGGAGGTAGCGTAAGGTAACGTAACACTGGACTAGTGGAAGTGACGAAGGAGACGCTGATTAATTTGAAGTATTCTGTACAGAAACTATTCTAACATGTATTCCCGGTTTGCCGCCCTGTCTCTTCAGTTTACTGTACTCCTTTCCTGCTCCTGAAGCCCCGCCCCTTGTGCGCCCTCCGTGTCATTTAATTGGTCAGCTACACATTTCCGTTTCAAACTTGTTTTGGACCGGAACCTGTTGAAATGGATCAAACCGTACATGGAGCAAACATTTGAACCGAACAGCTGTAGTCCAAACAGCCTCCACTCGGTTTGACAGCACAGCAGGCTGAACGTTAGAGTCTGCAGCGGGTAGTGACTGAGGCTGTCGTTAACCATGAAAGGAACGGCTAAAAGCAAGGTAAGACAACACAACACAGTACAGAGCTCAGTAAGACATGAGAGCAGCAGTGTCAGTCATTACACTGTGAGAGCTGCTGTTCACTGTTTTGTGTGTGTGTGTGTGTGTGTGTGTATGTGAGTGTGAGTGAGACATCAGTGTGTCCATGACGTTCAGTGTCACATTGAAGCTAACTTAGTATTATGTCCACTTTGTGTACACACTAAAGACTGATCTTATTCTGAAGCTCCTTTAACCTCATACACACCCTAAACATTCCATGTGTTCCACAAACAATGAATTGGCTTTACACTGATGTGAGATCAGATTTTGGAACCTAGGCTGGATGTAAAGGCTGGACTGGATGGAGCAGCTGTGTTCTTCATGATCGCCTTTTAAGCACAGAGCAGATTGAAGACTGTTCACATGCTTCAGCTGTGTGTGTGCTGTATTGGTTGACTGGCAGGTTGTGACCTCAGGGAGGCTGACAGGGCGAGTCAAAGTGCAGCCGGTCAGGAGACGGTGAGTACACCAATCTTCCTTCTGTCCTGTTTCAAACACTGTATTCCTGTTAGCTTCCTGTTAGCACTCCTCTGGATCTCATGCTGTGCTGTGCTCCTCTTAACTTGTGTCGTTAGAGTGACTCCAAACCCAGGACCAGCAGCTGGCCCTGAACCAGCCTACTCTCTGTACTCCACAGACTCTGAAGACCAGGTAATGAAGTGAGCTGATCCACAGTCAGTATGAACACAGCAGCAGTGCACTGTGCTACAGGAATCGCTGATTTCCAAATATAGTCTTAAAGATATTTGAGACGGCTGCATCACAACACATTGTATGATCTGTATGATGTCAGAGCTCCATGATATTCAGTCACTATCCAAAATGAATGAAGCCAGACATCCTCAGACCATCTCGCAGACCATCAGACAGCAGATGATCCAGATTTTAATATGTGGCCCTGAATGTTTGCAGTGTGACCTCAGTGTGGTAGGATGGTGTGACGTAAATGGCCGGGGTCACTCTGTGAATACAAACATGGAAAACAGCTACGATGGTGGCAGTCAGTGACGTCTTAGACCTCAAATTATTTGCGGTGACACTTGTGTATGAGAAAAACTTGAATCCTAACGGGTCTTCTGTATTTCAAACAGCAGCTGTTGCTCCACAAAAAGCCAGAATTAAAAAATGGTCTCTCTTTGAACTCATCCACTGCTCATGAATTCACCACATCAACTTAGTGAAACCATGAACTGACTTTCAGTGGCTTACATGTTTTCTTCAGTGCCACGGCATGCTGCATGTGATGTCTTTGTTATTGTTCTTTTTCACTTCAGGATGTGATGAGTTCACATTTAAAAATAATCTGATCTGAACAGTAAATGAGAATTGAATGTTTAGGCTTGCAGTGTGAATGTGGCCTAAAGCTCTTTATGTAGAAGTCAAACTGAGAGTGAAGATGATGAGATGTTGCTAAAATCCCTCGTAGCACAGGAAAACCGTACACGTGATGACTACAACAGTGTGATGATGTCTACAGTGAACAGTTGTGGTGTTGTATCAGTTTATCGTGTTCTGTCCTCAGGTCACTTCTCTTCATCAGGGTCTGGACCGCTGTGCTGCCTTGCTCAATGGCATCCTTCAGGCTGAGAAAGCAGGTTAGATGAGTTTCTTAACGTCATGATGCTGAAACAATCAGCTGATCAAGAGCAAAGTAAATCCAAACAAATCATATTTCATAATCCAGCAGAAACACATCTTGTTCCAGCTTGTGTGTGTGTTTGAGGTTCAGGCAGACTGAACACTTCGTGGATGAATTCAAATAATAATATATAAACTGATTAGAGATAGTCATATTATACACCACTTTTACACTGACTGTCTTCTATATTTTATCTGATGACCCAATCCTGTTCTGTTGTAATGACACCAGTGTGTTTGTGTGTTTGTAGAAGCCTCGCCAAGCCTTCCCAAAGCAGTGAAGGGTGGAGCAGCCAAATCAAGACCATCTACCTCACTGGGGAAGAAGTCCATCAAGAAACTACCTCCACAGACTGGTAGGTGTGTGTAATAACAAGGGTGATGTAACAAAATCCAGGATTTGTTTCCGCTGTGCTCCCTGACGTACAGAGAGTTCAGCGGCCTTGTCATCAACAGACTAGAGACAGGTGGATGAAGCCTGATGATTAGTTTGATGACTTCAAACTAAACAGTGACATCTGCTGGTTTGCAGGACATAAAACAGTCTCCAAGACTGGCTGGTGTGTGCAGCAGTGTGTCACACACTCCAGCTCATTGCTCTGTGACACTTCATGACTCATGTCTGTGAAAAATGTTGGTGCTGTTATGTGAGATTTTCCAGAGATGGGTTGATAGTGTTTGCAGGTACATCCTCTGGGATTACACCCACCTAATATTGCTCCATCTTCCCTCCCATCTCCACCTTCAGACCAGAAGAGATGTGAGTCAGGCGGCACGACTCCCAGAACACACCGGCCTGCTGTTCCAGCTGCACACTCAGGAGTGAAGCTCCATCCAGCTCGGAAAAAACCTCAAACCCTGCTGCAGTCTCACCTCTCACCTCCTGTACGCTGCCAAACACTGCAGCACCTCACCACCACCACCACCACCCCTCCACTGCAGCCCCAGACCTCCACCCCTCCGGTCCAGCCCACCCCTGACTCAGGCCGGCTGCCTCTCCCTCAGACAGACTGTGATGGAGAGGAGGACTTTGTTCCTGTGAGAGACACTGCTGCAGACG